>CABHPR010155181.1:0-22523 GCA_902168415.1 Peromyscus melanophrys
GTATATAGAGGAGTATTTTATAATAAGTTTTGGAGGGAGTATGAAGGAAATCAATTTTCTTAGCAATAAATGTGAGGTGCATTTTGTTTGTATTGAAAGAACATGTGTCTTTTACTTTCCTAGGAATATTTTAAATGCATTTGAATTTTACAAGAAAGCACAATAAAATCTCCAATGAATATCACAAAACAATTAAGAGGAATGTTAAAGGCAAGCTGAGACAAGAATGGAATGCTCTGCCAACTATGTGTCCAAAAATAATTTGAAGAAGATTACTTTTAAATCACAAAACTTAACAAATACCTTTTCCATACTATTAAATGCTACTAAATGCAACTCTTACATTGCTGATACAAAACTTATGAAGATGAAAATACATAAAACTAAGGATGTGGATTTTTGTTATAGTTCTGACTTACTTTTCATAAGATATTTAAAAGTCCAAAGGGTTTTTCTTCCACCATATAACATTATTTAGTTATTACAAGGTTTTTCTTACTCAACTCACAGGAACCGTTTCATTTAGTTACATAACAATTTAAAAATATGAAAGATAATTTTAACATCAAATATAAATTTTTAGCCAACAATTTTAAATTATCTTCAAGTCTTTTTAGAGATCATCAAAGCCCAATCAGAATCAAGACCTTATGCCTCTGTACTTGATAATAGCAGAAATCATGCTTACTTTTGACACAGCAGGTTTTGATAGCCCTGTAAAAACCAGAACATCATTACTTCAGGCAAGGTGAGATGGGTAATCACTTTCTATAATTCATATTTTAGTGCCTGAACACCATCGAGGAAGCATTATGTCCTTGGTTACTACACTACATCATTTGCCCTCATGAAGGTATTTCGGAGAATTACAGGAATGACTCCAGTTCAAAGAAGTAGTATTAGATTTTTGTCGTTTTTTGAACATGCTGTAATTCAAAAGAATACTTGAATTGCTAACATTCAATAGAGAGTTTATATCTTCCTTGCAGTAGTAAGTCTCTCTGGCAGTCTGAAAATCTGATGAGATCTTTTATCTGCATCTTTCTTTTTCAAATAAAGAGGTACTGCATGAAAAATGTCAGAAGCACTTTGCATATAAAGTGGATTGTTTTGTTTTTTCTTTTCTTTTTCTTGGAATTTTGGATCTAGCATATATATTGTTTTGCTTGTTCTCTTTGGGTTCAAAATGTCATTTTGGAACTGGTAATATTTTATCTCAACTTGCATAATTTAAAATTTTGTGCTTCATAAAGGTATTAAAAAGAACAGCGTTAACAATATGATAGTGGATTACATTCTTTAATATCTTTCTATATGCATTTATACATATATATTTAAAAATACAATATAAGTATGCAAGAGGCTTTGTATGGTGTTTGTCAAGGGTACTTGTCTGCATCTGGTATAGTCTGACCATGTAAATGACTCACGCCATTTGCAACACGTAAATGCGACATACATGTTGTAAGGTGTGTATTATAAGTCACTTTTTCTTCATTTCACATTTCCTAAAAAGACAATAATCATTGCTTTACATGTGCATAACAGTCAAGGTAGAAGGTTTCGCATCTATACCTCTACAGAGGTTTACTTTTTCACTGGACACTTCTAGCTGCTTACTATCCTGTCTCCTACGATTTTCTCAGAGACCATTCTTATCCGGCCCTTGCCTACCTGTCCAGGAATAGAACCACATACAGTTTACTGGGTCCTCCCTCATCAACCAGCAATCAAGAATGTGCCCAACAGGCTTGCTCACAGGGATATCTTATGGATCTAACTCCGCAGGTGATCTCCCCAGACAAGATATGTCCCAGGCCAGAAAAGTCTGCCAAACTTTTCCTGCTTCTTCCTCTTCTATGTACTCACGCTGTGTACCACACCCCTAACACTGACAGTTGGAACTGGGGCTTCACTCTGGAGATGTATGTGAGCATTAACTCATTAACTCATTAACTCATGGAAGTAGGTTTTCCAGGTTTCAAACAGCCAACTCATGCAATGAGCACAGGACCCGGTCCCACTGCCTGGATGCCTCCCAAACTGATCAAGCCAATCAACTGTCTCACCCATTCAGAGGGCCTGATCCAGTTGGGGGCCCCTCAGCCATTGGTTCATAGTTCATGTGTTTCCATTCATTTGGCTATTTGTCCCTGTGCTTTATCCAACCTTGGTCTCAACAATTCTGGCTCAGATAGACCCTCCTCTTTCTTGCTAATTGGACTCCCGGAGCTCAACCCGGGGGCCTAGCCGTGGATCTCTGCTTCTAGATCCCTCAGTCATTGGATGGGGTTTCTAGCAGGACAATTAGGGTATTTGGCCATCCCATCACCAGAGTGGGTCAGTTCGAGGTGTCTCTCGACCATTGCCAGCAGTCTACTGTGGGGGTATCTTTGTGGATTTCTGTGGGCCTCTCTAGCACTTTGCTTCTTCCTATTCTCATGTGGTCTTCATTTATCATGGTCTCCTATTCCTTGTTCTCCCTCTCTGTTGTTGATCCAGCTGGGGTCTCCTGCTCCCCCAAGCTCTCTTTCCCTCGACCCTCACCCTTCATTTCCTCCACTTATGTCCAGGCTGTTCATGAAGATTTCATCCATTTCTCTGTCATTGGGCGATCCTCGTGTCTTTTTTGGGGTCCTGTTTTCCAGGTAGCCTCCCTGGTGTTGTGAGTAGCAGTCCAGTCATCCTTGCTCCACATCTAGTATCCTCCTATGAGTGGGTACATACCATGTTTGTCTTTCTGAGTCTGGGTTACCTCACTCAGGATGATTTTTTCTAGATCCCTCCATTTGCCTGCAAACCTCATGATGCCATTGCTTTTCTCTGCTGAGTAGTATTCCATTGTGTATCTTATCTATTCTTTTCAATACATTGTGTATTTTATTCAATACATTGTGTATTTTATCTATTCTTCAGTTGAAGGGCATCTAGGTTGTTTCCAGGTTCTGGCTATTACAAACAATGCTGATATGAACATAGCTGAGTAAGTGCTCTTGTGGTACGATTGAGCATTCCTTGGGTATATGCCCAAGAGTCGTATAGCTGGCTTATGCAGGGTCACTTGGCTCGGCCTGGGAGGAGGGGACTGGCCCTGCCTAGACTGAGTCTACCAGGTTGATCTCAGCCCTCGGGGGAGGCTTTGCCCTGGAGGAGGTGGGAATGGGGGGTGGCCTGGGGGGAAGGGGAGGGGGGCGGGAGGGGGGAGAACAAGGGAATCCGTGGCTGATATGTAGAACTGAATGGTATTGTAAAATAAAATTTAAAAAAAAGAATCTCTAAGAGTAAATTGCTCATCAAATTTAATTAATTATAGATGTATTACCTTTATAACCTTAAAAATGCTAGTTTTCTAATCATGTGTTTTTGCTTTGAAAAAGATTCACAGCTATGTAAAACTATAATTTATAATTTAAAAAGTAATTTCTGAAACGCAAAAAAAAAAAAGATGTAGGTTTTCATTCACTTTTTTTTCCCTTCAGAATTAAAGATCAAACCCAAGGAGAAGCAGACACAAGACAAGCAGCCCTCTACCCTAGGGCTACATCCCTACACTCTAATTTTATAAAAATATTTGACTTGCAGTAAAAGCTGCCCACCTTCCTTCTTCCTCAACTAGAATGAGAAAACCTAAAATACTGTTGCTTTTTCAGAATTCTTCCATGTTGGTTCTAGGACCTGTGAGACCCTGCTTACAAACAAGCCTTGCTGGGAAACTGGGATCACCATCCACACTTGTCTCACATCCTTTAGACTTAAATATCCTTGTCTTCATCTGTTGTTTCTTGAGAAGCTTTACATTTTATGTGATCCTAATTCTTTGCAGTGGAAAACTGATTTAGAAATGAAGTAATTGTTGATGATCCACAAGCTAACCTGAACCAAAGTCACACAACTTAGGAAAGAAGAGGGTCAATGAAATGATGAGGTATCTAATTACCTGGTCTTGTGATGCCCTACCTGACATGGACAACAATTCTTCTTGGAAACTGTCACTTCTAATCTCACAATGGCCTCTCCTTGCTTTTTGCTGAGCTCTGCCATTTGCCAGCTGCAACAGCTGAATGGAACAACTAGTAGCTGCAGCACACACTATGAAGTAGCTCAAGAAAGATTTAAATAATTTTAATAAATGGAACATTTTAAAATTTTTGTATCACAAAGGATAAGGAAGATTATATGTATATGTCATATAGAACCAGAAAATGTATTATTTATATGAATTTTAATATTTTATAACCCCAAAATGGACCAATTTTACTTGAAAACAGGTCAGCTATTTTTTATTTTTTTTCTGTTTTAAGCACAAATTTAAAGTTATACAAGTAAAAAGGGTATTCTAGCTTAAAACATTAATATAAAAATGTCAATTTTTTGATGTTAATATTTATAATATAATTATATAAATATTTTGTTTTCTTGTATTTATGTTTACACAGAATATAGATATATAAAATGAAGTAAACAATCACTGATACTCAAACAAAAGTCTCAAATCAAAACTTGAACTTTCATTCAAAATCAACTATAATAATTGTCTTAGAAAGTATATGAAATATAATATGTAGCTAATATACATATACAGTAATTTTATTGATGATTTTAGTTGTTATATAAAACAATGGGCTTTATCATGACATTTTCATACACACATATCAAAATCCTTTGCTCACATTTACATCCACATTGCACTATCATAACCTCTTTACTTCCTCATTCTATATTACATTTTATTGTATGTAATCAAACTCATATATGTGAATATACATAGATTCTTAAGTGGAACACATAGTTGTAAATCTTAAATTGAATCATTCAATAGTTTAATTCTGGAAAATAAAAACATATAATAATCTCACCTTGATGAAATAAAATATTTAGCAAGTTTAAGCACACTGCTATGTAAAAATAAACTGGAAATAGATGTTGAAATCAGATGGCCCAAAAGAATAATAATCCTTTCAGAAATTATGCTTGAATTAAATTTTATATGATTTTGAATGATATTGTTTCTTATAAATCCTATTAATAAATAGTAACAGAATTCTACATGGCCAAATCCTTTGCTACAAATTTGTTTATTTGATTGATTCTGTTTAATTATATTACAAATGCCATAGTATTTCAATACATAACAAGAAAAATATCCATAAATACAAATAATCAACATGAATGAAAATGAAGGAATCTTATTTCTGTTTTGAGAACGTTACTTTTCTTAATAAATAGGATTCACAACAGCATGGAGTAGCAAGACAAGCAAAGTACATTCGTAACATCTATAGATTATGAATCATGTTAACTACCTTTGGCGTTTTATACAAAATTAGTTATGGTTGAAACCATAAAATCTCTGGATATCAATGTTCAATTTATAAAAAGTATGTCTATATTTAGTATATTCATTTTTCACAATAAGTATCACATGTTAATCACATGCTATGCCATGCATATCTTGACATATAGAATGGTTGTGAAGATAAATGTATTTTAGTTTAATGGTGTCACTTCTGGAAACAACTTGTTTATGTCAAGTTCCAGGTTGGTAAAAATGTGATATTAGCCTGGCTTTTATCAGTATTGATAGAGCTCAACAAGGAGATATTCCACACGGCATGATATGAACACTTTATCAGACCCAATATATGAAGATGCTGTGAATATCAGGGGAAAAAAATCTCAAGCAATAAGAGCAACTGAGTTCAATGTTTCAGAATCAAAAATGAGTAATGGTAGTTAAATAAATATTTAAAATATCCTACTAAGCTTTTAATATATAGCTGGAAGGGGAAGGAAACAGAGATGGGGGAGATAAGAATTACGAGAAAACATGTGAAACAAAGAATATGAAAACAACAAGGGAGAGAGAAAAAGTAAAAAAGCCAAAGAATATAGGGAAACATTTAGTTCATGAAGCTATTTGTAACAAAGTAAAATTTTAGATCTTATTCTATGTTTTATTGCATCTACAGAAACACACTGAATGAACTCCTGCACACTTAGTAATGTCACAAAGGAACAAGTTAAAAAGGAACAGTAGAGTCAGGAAATATAGGCAGGGACATTAGATGATGTAAAAGTAAGGGTGAGGAGAGTGTGAGAAGGTTTGATGAAAACAGAAGGTAAGGTAATCATTGTGATGCTGGAAAGAAGAAATGGGAACATATTTTCATGATAAATTTTAGAAAATCTACTGATGGAATAAAGGTTTAGAGTCTAGAATAGGAAATTATAGGTCCTGGATCACTGTTGGGGGTTGACTTTGAGTATATGCTTAACTCAAGGAGGAAGAATAGTTCTTTGTATGATTTGTGTTTGTAACCTGACAACTAGCACTCCATGATATTGACCCCTAAATTTAATGAAAGAACTTTACTGTGTGTTTTCACAGTATGATCTCTTAAATATAGAATTACAGTTTATATTACCGTATGTGCTTTTATTTATTTATTACTTATGACTTTTACTAATGAAGGGAATATCAATTTAATTTAGTATATTAGTAATGAGATCGCAATTTGAAATATTTTTAGAATAAACTAATCTTAAATTTCCTGTTTGGTATCCTCATCTCTTGTTAAAAGGATAATTACTGACAGTCTACAAAGATCTACTCCTAAGACTGAATTATACACAGTCATCTTAGAGAATAGTCTCTGTAGATGGTATTATGCTAATATACAAGTCATTTTTCTCTGTAGTTCTTGTAAAATCTATTCAGAGGAGAATATTTCAAAGTAATTATGTAGCCATGCTGTTATTACATTCATTTCAGCTAAGAATATACATAGTGATTATTATACTTTTATGTCTTCCATCATCTCTTTATATGTGTTTAAATGTCTTTAAAAGATGACGGTGAAAATTACCAAACACTTCAGCATGGAAGTCTTATTCTTTTACTTTGTACTCCAAAATAGAGCCCAGGAATTAGCTATTTCCCCTAAAAAAATACACTAAAAGGGGATACACTAAAAAGAAAATACACTAAACTGTAGAGAACAACATTATTTTGCATTTGAGAAAGGTTTTTAAAATCTTGAAGGCAAAATCATTGTCATATTTTCAAAAGAAAATCATCATAGAATATGTAGTGTTAAGGAATACAGATGGAAAATCTATGTGTCTATGGAAGTAATACATCACTAGAGAATGACATTAAGAACATAAGAGAGCACACTACTTAAAAGAAGAATAAATTACTTAAGACGTGAATTATTTAGCTGCCAATAAATTTATGGGATTGTGTATTTTTACTTTGTACTTTTAAAGACAAATCTAACAGTTCATTTTTAAAGTCTCTTAAACATACAGGTGCAGCCTGTATTACCATATTTGATATGGTATGCAAATCAACTATTTAAATAACTGTATTCTTATTTGATTGAAATTTTAATTATGACAAGATGGTTCCTTTATTCATATGCATTTGGAAAAACCCATTAAATAATATCAAACTATTTCACTGCAAAGTCACTCATTATATACATTTTTCATGTTGTATTCTTTTTATAGTCTTATTAATTACGTCAACTCAGAATGAAACTCATACTAACTTGGGCAGGAGGAGCATAATAAATCAGCCAATATATTATTTCACATATATATACATTAACATAGGTTTGTTGATTTATGTAAAGATGCAGGTATTTTTATTGTTGCTCTTTGTAATATGTTTCATTGTCTATATGGGAATCATTATGGCTCATGAATATCTTTATCATCTTTTGATATATCTCTCTAATTTGGTTAATTTCTGCAATATTACTTATAGGAGTTTTTATTTACATGCAAGTAACCATTATGAACTTCTTTAAGAAATGTCAGCTTTTGGAGGGAATGTGCATATTACTTGTATTAACTATGATAACTCTGAAGTGAATACCATGGCTTACATTGGGAACTTGTGTTAAGACTCTTGTTAGGAAAATTCCTACAAATGAAGTGCATGTTGTGAATTCCATTTTTATATGTGGAGAAACTGAAGTAGATTTTAATTAATTTTTCTGTTCACTCAAATGCAGCATGCATAGGTGATGGCAGTGTGTGGTCTACTTATTGAAGCAAGTTACATAAATCAAAACATAATATCTTCTTGTTATTTAAACCAATATTCTTATTTCTAAAACAGAAACATGGCATCAATATAAGGCTTACCTTTATCAAAACTTCTGCTTGTAAATGAAATTCAAACATACAAAGCTGTTTATTTCTCTGGTGGAAATGTCTTTAAAATTTACTCTGGTGGAAAATTCTTTACAACTTTTCATTTTTTTAAACAATGATTTTAGATAAAATAATTAAATGCCCATATCTTCAAATAAGGAGTGAAAAGAGAAGAGTGATTCCCTAGGTTAAATGCTCTTACCAATCCTAAGCTATACTTTCTGAGTACAGATTTTAAAGTTTAGCTGAAACCTATGCTTATACACAAATGTTATGTCTGTAGATGTACAATCATCAAATTTATAAGCAAACCACTAAAAGAAAACCAACACCTGAGGTCTGTTATCTCCTGCACTGTCAACACTATGAGACTCTCCTCATGGACTTCAAAACTATGGCTCCTGATAAATACCTATTTTGGTTGACCTGACTTTTTTGGCATTATGAAGAATAACACACAGCCAAACATTAGGCGGAACTCAGTGAATCCTGCAGAAGAGTGGGGAAGGACTATAGGAGCCAGGAGGGTCAAGGACACCACAAGAAAAACCCACAGAATCAACTAACTGGTCCTTATAGGAGCTCACAGAGACTGGACCGACAACCAGGGAGCCTGCTACGTACTGACCTAGGCACATATGTTAAAGTCGTTGTTGCTTGGTCTCCTTGCGTGACATCAGGGACTGTCTCTGACTCTTATTATTACTTATGAATGCCTGGGCTTATCTTGGCTTGTTTCTAGCCAGCTTTCCTTAACTTTAAATTATCCCATCTAACTTTTGCCTCTGGCCTTTTTCCACTCTCTTACTTCTGTAAACCATACTCTTACTCCTTGCTTACTGTGTATCTGGGTGGCTGGCCCCTGGTGTCCTCTTCCTTCTCTGGCTATTTCTTCCTTTTCTCATTCCTTGATCTTTCTTCCTCCCAGATTTCTCCTTCTATGTATTTTTTTTGCCTTCCAGCCCCATCTACCCTTTCTCCTGCCTTGCTATTGGCCGTTCAGCTCTTTATTAGAAAATCAGATGTTTTAGACAGGCACTGTAACATAGCTTCACAGAGTCAAACAAGTACAACATAAACAAAAGTAACAGACTTTAGAATGGTATTCTACATTTCTCCCTTTTTTGTCTAAATAAAAATAAAGGTTTTAACTGTAACATATCAAAACTACATACATCAAAACAATTATCAACTAGGAGTTACATTTACAATATTCTGTCCATTTGTGGTTAGCATATTTAAAGAAAATATTCCATTATCTACCTTATCTTGGTGATTGTAAAGTTTTATTTCTCATTGATATACTATCATAATTAAGGAAAAATAAAACTTTAACTATTAGAATGTAATATTATCTAACAGTAGAGACATTTGGCTGCCTAAACAATTACCTAGAGTTCCTCTGCAATGTTGGAGCAGTCATCTTCAGCCTACAGGCCTACAATATCTGGCAGACTTTTCAGCAAAGCATGAAATTTGAAGGACTGTCCTACCTCAATTTGGCAAAGTTCAGCTGTCACTTTCCTCTGTGCCCTGCATGTCCAATCTGCCTAGTACATTGTCAGCAGTCAAAAGCAAGAGCAGTTTCTTTGACCACTGGCTAAACTTGTCACAATGAAAGTAAACTTCATAAGGAGTTTCTTCAATGCCCATCATCTATGAAGTTAACTTGTGCTACCAGGAACACAGGTGTCTCATTGTTATGAAAAACTTTAAGTTAACAAAACATTTTAAATACCATATTCTATAGGACTTTGAAAGGTTTGAAGACCATCTATCTATCTGAAATATATTCTATATGATCTGGAAAGCATACCTAACATATCTACAAATTTGATTGTTATAAATGACTAACTACTGACCTATGTCTCTTGATTATCCTATATAGTTTATAATAACAGCTTTTAAAAAATAGAATTTCACCTTATATTTTAAAATAAATTGCAAAGGTAAAATAGCCTAAACAAGAGCAGAAACATATACAGCACAATAAAAATAACTTCAAATTTGTATCAATATACTGTAGTCCCCTAAATGATAACAAACATCCATAGCACATCAAATAACTGAAGACCATCTATACTCCCCAACTTATGAGAATGTGAAAGTCATTTGCTTCCAACTGCTTCCTGCTGCCTGTGGACAAAGTATCTTTAGGGTCCTAGAGACAAAATTTTGAGATAATGACCAAGTCCTGGGAAGACCAGCCATAACCTTTGCTTATAGATATCACCTGTCAAGTTTCACAAGGTCTCGCCTGATCAGACCTGATCCATGTTAACCCTGAAGGAATCCACAGCCTCTCATCTCCTTTGGGAACAAAACTCCAAAGCATTTTTGATTTCTATTTGACAAATATATTTTTTGACTTTTTTAAAGTTAAGACATTCCTAAATTTTAGGCTGATTTATTTCAACAGTCCCTTTTTCAATTCCAGGCCTCTTTGTAGCTGTCCTTTGCTTTACAACAATAAAAAATTCAAAATCAGCACATTAACATATAGGATCGAGACTACCTGTGTATTTCCCATCTTACATGGCTTTTTTCTTTTATAGTACTTTTACTTCCTCTTTAAAGACTTTATTATTACTTTTAAACTATTCACATCTGTGGTGGTATTGTGTTCCCCAAAATATTGTGTACCTTAATAAACTTATCTGGGGTCAGAGAACAGGACAGCCACAATATTAAACATAGAAGTTAGGCAGTGGTAGCATACGCCTTTAATCCTAGCATTCCAGAGACAGAAATCCCTTTGGATCTCTGTGAGTTCAAGGCCACATTGTAAACGGCCAGGCACGGTGATACACACCTTTAATCCCAGAAAGCGAGCTTTAATCCCAGGGAGTGGTGGTAGAAAGCAGAAAGGTATATAAGGCGTGAGGACCAGAAACTAGAGGCCTTTGGCCTGGAGAAGCATGTGGCTGGTTAAGCTTTCAGGCTTCTAGCAGCAGTTCAGCTGAGACCCATTCTGGATGAGGACTCAGAGGCCTCCAGTCTGAGGAAAAAATGACCAGCTGAGGATCCAGCGAGGTGAGTTAGCTGTGGCTTATTCTGTCTCTCTGACCTTCCAGTGTTCACCCCAATAACTGGCTCAGGTTTGATTTTATTAATAAGACTTTTAAAGATTCATGCTACACACATCTTTCTATAACTTTTTTTCCTAAGCTTATGTACGTTGTAAAATACATTGTAACCTGTTCAGAGGTTCTTTCCTCTGGACCTCTTTTATTGTATGTCATCAGCACTTTTTAACCATGTGAGCAAACCTTGAAACGGCTAACCTACATGTGGATCCGCTGCCCGTGGCTCTCAGCTGGCTCTGCCCAATCCTTGGGTCCTGAAAACCAAGCCTGAAAATTGTGGCCTGCTGGAGGTTTATCTGACCAGGAACTGCATTCAACGTTCCTAGAAATCTAGAATGCTGATGCTTGTACTATGGCAGGTGTTTTTACTTAGTTTTTTTGTTCCTACTCAAGATACTAGCTGCTCAAGGGCTTGCCAGCAGGTAGAAACTCTTAAAGGACCATATCCCCCAGCCTTTTTTTTTAAAGCTTTCTCAGACACTATGGAAATTCAAACCCCACATTGGGCAAAATAAAGTTTTTGGATGGTTTTACTCTTTGCTCTTTTGGGGGGCCCGCCACCAAGCTCACAAATAAATCACATATGGAATCTTATTATTACTAAAATTGTTTCACTATATGTCATTAGATTGTTGTTTTGCTTTCAGTATTATGGTCTGTTATAGGATATTTGATTACACTGTAAAACCTGAGACTGTGTTAATAAAATGAACCTTGGATAAGGGGGAGGAACCAGAAACTAGGTGACATGAATCATCCATAGAGAGTAAGGAGGAGCCAGAGAAATGAATAGAGAGAAGATGCACAGGAAGGAGTAGAGAGGGACTTGGAGTGAGGCAGTCTTTTAGGTTTGGGATGGCTGGAGAGATGTTCTCTTGCTGGGTCTCCAGCCAAAATGGAAGGTCAGCTGGTTCCTTTTCTGACACTCTGAGGTTTTCATGCCAACATCTGCCTATGAACTTTTATGGGTAAATAAATTGATACAGACTTAGTTAAAAACTACATTTGGTGACAGCATCAGAGCCCGTGAATATTGGACCAGAAATACTGCCAGGCCAGGGTCTGAGCAATGGAGCACTGACTGCAGAGCTGCCACAGAAGGTAGTTAAAACATCAGTAGATTCAGGGGCAGCTGCTAAGCCAATAGAAAAGCAGCAATGGCCAGTCTTGTACATAAAGACATCAGTTAGAGAGTTGTAGATAAACATGAGTCATGTGTGTACTGGTACATACAAAGTTTGCTCAGAGATGTCAGTCATATAAACCCACAATACACTTAACAATAATAACAACCAGATCATAAATACATTGCTTCCTGATGCAATTAAATTCTTTGATTCAGTTGTCTCTGTAGATTTCCTTATTATTATCTTGACACCCCCCCCCCCGCCCCTTGCTCATATAATCCCTCTTCCTTTTCTTTGACTGGACTCACAGAGCTCGACCTGGTGCTTGGTTGTGGATCTCCACTTTTGCTTCCATAAGTTACTGGATGAGGGCTCTATGATGACAGTTAGGGCATTCAACAATCTGGTTACCAGGGTAGGTCAGTTCAGGCATCCTCACCACTATTTCTAGTAGTCTAATCTGGGGACATCCTTGTGGATTTCTGGGAATTTCTCTAGCACCAGGTTTTTCCCTTACCCCATAATGTCTCTCTCTATCAAGATATATCTTTCATTGCTCTCCCATTCTATCCCTCCCCCAGCTCGACAATCCTGTTCCCTCATATTCTCATTCCCATCCCCTCCCCTCTAGAAACCCATGAACTTTAGACCAACAGCTGTGGAACCTGCATGGGACCAGACTATACCCTGTGCATATGGGAGACAGTTGTGTAACTGGGTCTGTTTGAGGGGTCTCTGGTAGTATGATCAGGATCTATCCTTGGTGTATGAGCTGACTTTCTGGATCCCATTACCTATGGCTAGACACGTTGCTCACTCTTGAGGCAGAGGAGGACAGCTGGGTCCTGCCTCAACTGAATGTACCAGGCTTTGCTGTATCCCCATGGGAGAACTTATCCTTTTGGAGGAGGGGATGAGGAGTGGGTAGAGGAGGGAGGTTAGGCTGGGGTTGGGGGGAATTGGGGGAGGAATGAGAGGGGGATTTGTGGCTGGTATGTAAAATGAATAAAAATTTTTTAAATATAAAAGAGAGGGTCTTTAAATAGTTAAGTCAACACATATGGACATCTATGTGCATGACTATGTTCATATATGTGTATATCACTAAATTATAACCGTTATGAACTTACCCTACTGAAGTGTTTCAACTTTCTATCATTTACAATAGTGTTCAAAGCATTCATCTTTTATGGAATATTTTCTATTGAAACACAACCAGTGATTAGTTTCAACTGTATGTATTTCTGGTAACCTACTTCAAAGCAAAACACAGACTGCCCCTACAAGGGTAAAGCAACACTTCTGTTTGCAAAGCTTGTGCAGCATTCTGGGGTCTTATCCTGTTACCTTTAATGGATATTCACATTCAAGGTCTTTATTGATTTCCAAAAATCTAGCACTTTTATAAAACATTACCTGCACTTGTTTGAACAAACAATTGGTTTATTAAATAGATAATTTTAAAAAATCAGAAAGAGATAAAACTTTACTGTCTAGGCCTGAGTAATTTGCAAATAATATATGTTTTATGGTTGATTGGTTTTATTGTTTCCTCTGACATTGTATGGTATATTTCTGGGTTAAGTCTACAAGTTTTGTTAAGATAACCATGCAATGACTCAGTATGAACATTACTATTCATTGGCTCTTCGGATGTGATTTATGTAAATGGATTCAGTATAGAAGTTTCAGGTGTTTCTATGTTTGGATTCTCCTCAGAATATTCTGATTAACTTACAAACTAACATCATGACTCAGAGCTGGCATGGAGTTGGAATCCCTGGCAAGCTGCTTTCCTGTAACCTATCTATTAAATTAAAAGGCATTATCCTTCAAAGACCTTTCTATATCTGTATTTGCACATTTATTATGCAGAATACCTCCTCAAAGCCCTTGATATTGTCAATAAGAAACTCTCAGAACTACTGGATAATGGCTCTGTAAAATATTTATCAACCCAATTCTGTCTGTGTGTTCCTCAGAGACTACCATTTATGTGAGCAGTGTGAATGTAAGTCCTTTAATACATTGTCCCTGTGCAATCAATTGTGCTGGACCAGGCTCACTCTTTGAAACCTTGCAATCCCACGTGAAGAATAATGGCAATAATCATTGCTTTTGACAAAATCATTGCTTTTTATGTAAAATAATCAGCAGGTCTCTGCTGTATCACTATTTTCCCCTCAAATAGTCATATAACTACAATTCTTTGCTCTAAAATAGTTGTTATTCTCATGGTTTCCATTATCTTCATGCTTCAAATAATATTTATATTGTTAACTGTCAAAAGAGTACAGAGTAAAATAAATAAACTTCACACAAAAGATTATTCTCTTACACCTTCTTAATAACCAAAATCTGTAGGTTATGATTTAGAATTCTAGCCAAACCAACATTTAATTGTTTGGTGCTAATATCATAAGATTGTTAGACATATATTTTAAAATACAACTATTTTTAAACATGATCATATCTTCTCACATGTGGTTATATGGTAGTAGAGATAAGAAACTAGTTACAATGTTAGTGGTTTAAGACATTCAGATTACATTTAGTCTGCATCTAGTCTGATTTATTTGTATAAATCACATGGCAACTACAGCCAATGCTTCATTAGATAGAAAATTCTTCACACTAAGGAAAAGATGATTTAATCTGAGAAAATTAGTGGTTTAGGTACCACATACATCCTAAATAGGAAATTTAAAGTATATATTAATATTTATAATACACATTCATCATTTCTCATGTACATTCTTTCTCTATATTGTACAGTAAGAGCAGAAGTTACCATCATAAAAAGAGAAAAACTGAAATACTGTGGGATGTCTTTCTGTACATTGTGACTATGTGTTGCTCCCATTGGCTAATAAATGAAGCTGTTTTGTCCTATAGCAAGGCAGCTTAGAGGCAGGTGGGAAATCCAAGCAGAGATACAGAGAAAAGAAAGGAGAGTAGGGAGAGATGTCTAGATGCCACCCAAAGAGCAGCAAGATGCCCTCAGATGGGTAATGCCACGGCCTCGTGGCAAAATATAGATTAATAGAAATGGATTAATTTAAGATGAAAGCACTAGCTAGCAAGAAGCCTGATATAGGCCCTACAGTTTGTAAATAATATTAATCCTCTGAGTGATCATTTTAAAAGCAGCTGCAGGACCACAGAGTGGGCATGACCAGAGAAACTTACCACTATACTAAAACACATATATATTTAACCTGAATTAAACACTGTACAATGTATGAATATATTGAATCGTCCCAAGACAGTATTTTGAATTTTATAGACCAATTAAAACTAAACATTATCTTTAGCATAAGTAAATTAAGAAAAATATTTTTTAACATTCGTTTTCAAGATAACTCAGACTTGATTATATTAAGATACAGTTTCTAGAATGTACAATACAATTAGTGTACTTTGATGTTGCATATTATTTGGAAACATCACACAATATGTAGGGTCTTCTTGAATAAAATATGTGTAAACATATTTGCAAAAGAATACATGGAATAATTTTTCAAAAACTTTTGGAGAAATTTATATAATTAAAAACTTAATTTGGCTCAATCTTAAAATTTCAATATTATACAATGAAACTTGACATTGAGTGGTTTCTGTTTATTTTTTGTTTCACAGATGTTGGACTTATTATAAGCATAGTATTTACTGATCTTTTGGCTTGCGTTCCATAAGTCCTTATGGGTTGTTAGGATTGTTATTTTAATTTCTATCTTTGCTGTTCTTTCAAAAAGTAACTATTAACTAATGTTACAAAATTATCAGGTAACTATCACTCTATAAAGCAGGCAGTCTCTTTCTTCTTTGCTTGGACCTTACTTAGGAAGCACTCTGTTGAAGATGTAGGAAGGTTGCAGGTGTCTTCCTGTTGGACTGTAACAGTAGGACCTATGCCCTTTGGGGACTAATCCCTGCTCTGGTTTTGAATTTTGAGTCAGGCTTACATTAATTTTCCTAGACTTGCTTTGAACTTACATCATGGTCCATACTGACATTTAATCTATGTTCTCCCTACTTCAGGCTTTTAAGTTCCCCAGTATTACACGCCTGTGCTAACAGGACTGGACAGTTTTACTTCTTGCTTTATAATTTGCTTTTTGATGAAAATTTAGAGAAACCCAGACACTTATTTGTACTTGGAGAGATTGGATTCTTGTGAAACAGATGCTCCTTTGTACATAACAACCATATGTGTATGTGTATGAATAAGTATATGTGTGTGTATGTATATATGTATGTATGTGTATATGTACGGGAGTGGGTAGGTATGTGTATATGTGTATATGTGTGGGGTGGTTTTGTAGGTGTGTGTGTATGTGTATATGTGTGGGGTGGTTATGTAGGTGTGTGTGTATGTGTATATGCATATGTGTGGTGGTAGGTATGTAGGTAAGCGTAGTTGTGTGCATATGTCCTTTTGTGTATGGGAGGGGGAGTGGTAGAGGCCAATCAAAACCTTTATTTCAAATAAAAATTAAGAAAATAAATCTTTAATAGAAAAAAATGACAGAAAAATCTGGAATAATTTAGACAAACATAGATGCCACAAAGTGTAGAAGAAAAAAGCAACTCATTGAGAATCAGACAATAACTGAATTTCTAAACAGTTCTATATCTGAAGTTGAGTTTTGAAGTTACCATTAGAGATGGGAAATTGGAAGTTCAGATTTCTTTCACTGACAAACTTCAAAGTATGTGATCTAGGTCAAGCAAAATCAAATAAATAAATAAATAATAACTGTTTGGTCAAGCCTAAACAAAGGACAGAGTAAAAAAGCTCAATCAGAATGTTTATAAAAGATTTATTAAAATAATATGAGAATTAAAAGCAAAAATAACTTGATGGACTGAAAAATTGAAAAGGTCATTATATTGAAGTTTCTGCACTGCAAATTTTGCACAAGTATTTGACACATTATACAAAGCCAATGACTGGTACACTATGTAATTATCAATTATTTTGTGTTGTTCTAACCTGTGGCTATAGCTGAGGCATCCTTTTTTTCTAAAACAAAAGAAAAAAAACGTGAAACCTATTTCCAAACAATGAGCCATCATTAGGAAAAAGGGTATAAGTAACATCTTGAGGAGTTTTAGTACATACTCAAAAGAGGAGGAAAAAGTAAAAGCTAAAGTATTTTCAAGTCTTCTTTTATAAGTAATTTCAGATAGAAGGTAATATGTATATGGATAGAGACTTGATTGAATTTGCAAACAGGTAGTTCCAGAAGTCAGTGTTCTTACTTTTAAAAAACCAAAAAGTTTATATGTAGTTACAATATTGCCAGTAATGCCATCATTTCCAGCCTTTCCATTTTTCTGACTCTCTGTTTCTCTCTGTCGATCCTTGTCTCTATCTCTCTGTTTCTATGCTTCTGTTTCTCCCATTCTGTTTCTCTGTCTCTCTTTCTCCTTTTCTGTCTCTCTGTCTCTCTGTGAATGTGTGTGTGTGTGTGTGTGTGTGTGTGTGTGTGTGTGTGTGTGTGTGTGTGTATGTGTGTGTGTGAGTCTGTGTCTGTGCATAACTGTGTTTTGTATGTTTGTGTAAACATGCACTCATGAGTATGAGAAGGCCAGGTAGTTTCTGACTATGTTAATTTGAATGTAATTGGCCCCCACAAAGAAGTGTGGCTTTGTTTGAGTAGCTATGGCCTTGTTGGAGGAAGTGTGTCACTGTGGAAGCAGGCTTTGAAGTCTCATATATGCTCAAGTCATGCTAAGTGTCGCAGTTCACTTCCTGTTGCCTCGAGGATCAAGATGTAGTTTCTTCTCCGCTCTTAGCTCCTTCTCCAGCATCATGTCTGCCTGTATGCTGCCATGTTCTGCCATGAAGATAGTGTAGTAATCCTCTGAAACTGTAAGCCATTCAAATGTTTTCCTTTATAAGAGTTGCCTTGGGCATGGTGTCTCTTCACAGCAACAGAAACCCTAACTAAGACACTGACTGAACATAAATCTTACCTTTTTGGCTAGACTGGCTTGCCGCTGAGTTTCTGGTACATTGCCTGCCTACACCTCCCATCTGTGGGTTATAGGAACTCACTGGATATTCACATGGGTGCTGGAGATTTGAACTCAGATTCTCATGCCTTTAAAACAAGTGTTCCTACACAATGGCTCACCTCTCAATTCCATTTAGTGTGTTTTCAATATAAAATTGGGAGATTTTATATTGACATTCTCGTAACATTATATTATATATTTTGTTCATATTCACCCTTCATAACCTTCCTTGTCACACAATTTCTGTTCATCTTTTTATTCCTTCCAAATAGTTATCCATCTAAATTTCTTTCACATATGTTCATATGCATGTTTAGGCATATGTACATATCTACAAATGTGTGTGTGTGTGTGTGTGTGTGTGTGTGTGTGTGTATGATTTCTAGATTCTGCACATGAGACAAAATATGGACTATTTTGTGTTTTAAATCTGTTGTTTTGTCTAAGATGATCTCCAGTTCCATTTGTTTTCTTACAAATGACACAATGTTATTGTTCTTATGAGTGAATAACAGCCCAGTATGTATATTTTGTTTGTGTGTGGTTCTATGTGTTGTTATTTTAAGAACTTTCATTCTGATTTCCAAAGTGACTGCAGAACATTTCACTGCCATCAGCGGTGTAAGGATTCATTCCTCCCTGAATCCCTTGTTATCCTTTGTTCATAGTCTTGTCTTCAGATTCTAAGCACAAACACTGTGATATAAATACATTTTTTTCTGAAATAAATCATTCTCTTCTGAATGATCATAGAACTGTGTGAATGGTGTTTTCTAGCTTGTTTGTTTGTCTGCTTCATCATGATCAAGCATCATTTACATTATATAATTGCCAGAAGACATTTAAAGACAAAGCTTAATTATAAAGACAGAGCACAAACTTGGAATTTGTCTTCAAAATCAGAAGTAATTCAATGAAATGCTCAGTATCTTGATCAATGGTATGCTTCACTACCATGTATATGGCCCTCATTTTGTTCTTTGCATCAGAAAAAAGAGTGAAGATTGAGAAGAATTGAAAGAAAAGCTTGGTCTAAACAAACAATATTCCGAATTTTTAAAGGTTAATCTGCATCCAAAAGTTTGATGTATTAGGTAAAAGCTGATAATGAACATTATTAAAGATCTAGCTACGTTGTGATTAAAAAATAATAAAAATAAACTTTGTCTCTCAAAAGTACAGGTAATATTCTATTTTTATTAGACATTCATATATTTTTGAAAGGAAAAAATCATAAAAAAAATACTCACAAACTGCAGAGTAGAAATTGTGATATCTTAATGAAGAAAAATGCAAAGAAGAGGTGGAGAGAAGCAGACACATAGGCAGAGAGAAAGACATAGTGGTGGACCTAAAGAAAAATAATAGGACAGGGAGGATCAGAAAGAGAGAAGAAAATAAAAAGGAAGAAACCGGAGAGGAAGTCTGTACCTCACACTGCCTGAATGGCCTGAAACTGGAAGCTGGATAGCCCAGGGACCTATGGTCTAACCAAAAATGACTGACAAAAAAGGCAATGAAATGATTCATAATGATAATATGCTATATTTGCAGACAGGAGCCTAGTATAATCATCATCAGAGAGGCTTCCTCCAGCAGCTAATGAGAGCAGATGCAGAGACCGACCGTAAGCATAGGGATAGACAGTGCTCGGGGACCCCATAGAAGATGGGGAGAAAAGACTATAGGAGTGAGGAGGGATGGAGGACACCAGGAGTACAAGGCCCAGAGAATCAACTGAGCAGGGCTCATAAGGACTCACATAGACTGGACCTAAAAGCACAGAGCCTGCATGGGTCTGTGCTAGGTCCTCTGCATCCATACTGTGGTTGTTTAGCTTGGGTTTTTTGTGGGATTCCTAACAGTGGGACTGGGGGGTGTCCCTGATTCTTTTTCCTCCAACCTTGTTATGGGGGTTTATTCCTAGTCCTATTGCATTTTTTATGCCATGTTTGGCTGATATCCCTGGGAGGCCTGCTCTTTTCTGAAGGGAAATGGAGGAGGAGTGGATCTGGAAAAGAGGGAAGGTGAGGGATGAATGTATTGTATAAGAGAAGAATAAATGATAAAGATTTTTTTTAAAAAGATGAGAGAAGAAGTGAAAGGAAAGGATGGGAGAGGATAGGAGACAAGCCAGAAGAGAGGCTAGGAAAGAAGAGAATAGAGGAGGAGAGAAAAATGCTAGTAGAGGAGAGCGTAAGTTTTCTTCTAATAGTGGATTGATGCAATGAGCCTGATTCATTATAATTGTCTCAGAGTAATTATAATGGATACAGAAAAGTGTTATAAAGTGCCGAGGATACATAACATTTTATTCTAACAGGAAGACCAGTAACTGGGGAAAGCATTTTTTAAAGTTCCTTAAAATAATAAATAATCATTCTGTAATAGTAAAAGTCCTCAAGGCCTAGGATTAGAGACCATCCCATGGAACCTGGATTCATATGAAGTAATCTTATGACTTTTAGGAGAATCGTTTTTTCCCATGTACACAGGTAATCTTACATTAAATTCTTTAAGCTTTGTTGTAGTTTTTAATAGAAACAGGCTTTTGGGATTTTTTTTCTTTGACTTTGATGTTCTCAATAATTTTGCAGGTATATCTGGTCCTTGTACCCTGTGATGATTTGCTGTCATCTTTCCTTTAGGTGATTGCATGTCACTCAGATGCTTTTCTAAATCTGTAAAACATCAAAGAAATTATCATCATATCAAGTGGGAAATGCAATACTTTTGCAAAGTGTAGGTAGGGTCTCTGAAGACCACCTGTTATTCATTCCATGAGAGTACTAGTTGCTCTCAGGAGTCAGAAGCTGGATTAGGAAGTTACTAGAGAACAACTTTAGCTAAACCAATAAAAAGATTTCATTACTTGTATTGTTTTCTCAAAAGATCAATATTGAGTGTAGTGATGTGGACAGGAGGCACAATCCTCAGTCATCTTTTATGAGACTTCCTATCTCCTCATCCTGGGATGTCCCTACAGGGCTGTGATGCATCTCTCTGACTCCAGATTACTTGGTACAATTGGGGCTATCTCTCATTTTTATGTTCAGTCTAGGAACAAGAGAAGGAGAAGAGCCATACTCACATATACAGTGTGGCACAGGCTCCCTGGTACAATACCTGGATGTAATTCATTGCTGTCTCTCCATTGGCCACACCTTGTCTGGTGTGAGTTCTCTTGGCTTGGTGATTGTATATCACCACCATCATACAGTCTTGTGGAGGAGAAACATATGTTCCTAATTCTGGAGAAATAGCTATTCTACAATAAGCTTAGCATTTTTCACCTGCAATGCTCCATATACTTTCATAAACTTTTCCTCGGGTTTCAAAGTCTTCCAGAAGTCTGCAAGCATGAATTCCATTTTCTGTCCTTATTTATCCCTTAGAAACATTGGCTGGACAAGAATAGTGGCACATTTGATTTTGACTGACACAGGCAGGCTACTCTGACTCCTCTTACCTCTTCTCATTCACTTTTGATGGCTTAAGCACATTACCAACCTCATTTACATGCTATTTTAAATCATTTACATTTGTCAGAGCCTTTTCCACATAATAAACAACATAACTTACAGGACTCAGCAAAAGTACTGAAGTCCAATATCAATCCCTGATGAATCAACTACCTTCTTAGCTTTCATCTGAGCATAGCCTGCTCTGGCTTCCTGAACTTTGCATCAAACACCGTCTGAACAGAGCATCAAACATTCCCAGTTACTTCATCAAATGTCAACCCATTTTCTAGCTTAGTCTTATACTAAAGACTATTCATGAGGGCATCTCATGATAACCAAGTTGCCCTAAGAGTTCTTATGAACCAGTCCTTCAGTGACTTATTTCTTTCCTGTTGCCTCAGATTAAGAAACCTCATTTTGTCTTAAGGATGAACAAGTAGCTATATTATTTTCTTTACTTCCACAGTAATAATGCTGATTCTACCTACTGTCCATCTCCTAAAATCTACTGAAAACCTTATAAGAGACCCTCTCATGTCATCATTAAAAACTTTTCCCAATTCCAAGAGTTCAAAAGTAGACTGCTATCTGATAATCATAGACCTCTGTGTGTGTGTGTGTGTGTGTGTGTGTGTGTGTGTGTGTGTGTGTGTGTGTGT
>CABHPR010155181.1:22533-37777 GCA_902168415.1 Peromyscus melanophrys
TGTGTGTGTGTGTGTGTGTGTGTGTGTGTGTGTGTGTGTGTGTGTGTTTGGCCATAGATTACAGGCCCTCAGCCATCAGACAGGAAAACATAATACACTTCTGTTCATGTATATATAGGTAATGAAACAGTTACTGCACCAACAAAGCAATGTTTTCCCCTACCACATGGTAAAGTATGGCCATTCATGGCCTTCCTCTGCAGATGCCTTACTGTTCAAAGTTTAGCTCTAGTTGAATCTTCCATCACCCACAGCAGAGACAGAGCAAGGCTGCCTCACAATCTCAGTTTTGTTTCTGTGATAGTCTACATTCAGGTACCAAAAGTGACATGCATGTTTTTTTGAGGAGACAAAAAAAAAAAAAAAAAAAAAAAAAAAGATTATTCTCCAAAGATAGACCAAAGAAACAATTTCACCCAAGTGTGGCTCAATGATTACATTTAGGAGCATGGGCCACATAGAGACAGCAACAACAATGAAGAAAAAAATTATCTCTCAGCTAACTGCATACATCCTTAGGAAGGGGTGTGGCCTCTACCCCTAGAAAATATTGTTCTTTGTCTCTGGATCTCTGAGAGAGTCAGGGCCTCTCGAGCCTTCTACTCCAATAGCTACTAACTGTCCATAAATCTTGGGAAAGGAAGGGACTTTGTGAGCTCTTCCCCCCAACCTCCATGAAGGAGAGTTGATGGGCCTGATCTTGTGAAGATCTACTTCAGGTAATCACAGCTGCTGACATTTCAAGAGGACAATAGCTAAGCAGGGTCCAGTGGTCAGCATTCCACATCTTCTCATTCATTAATCCAGGCTCTTAAGAGGGTATAAAAGAAGTGAAGAGGAACTTATTGACAAAACAAAGTACACTAAACTTCATTGACCTCATAGGAAGCAATGGTGTTTTCCAGTCTTCCAATTTCAGGATTTTAGGAAATCCTGTCCAATTTAATTATGGGAAAGACATAAAAAGCATTAAGGTTGGAAGTTTCATTGCTGAGAATGATTATTAAAAAAAAAACAGATTAATGTGAAAATAATTCACCAATTCAATTACCTGTGGAAATGAAGATGGGAGTCCCCCATGTTATTGATGACAATAATGGAAAGGAGAAAGGGAACAAAGAGTTTAATTGAGTGTATATAGGAAGACAAAGCTACAGCTTCAGTGAAAGCCAAGGTCAGACAGCAGGTCCTCCCCAGTGGTAGAGATTTTAAAGGACTCAATGAAGGAGAGATTCAAGTCAGACGTGTAAAATAACACCTTTCAAGGAAAAGGAACAATGATTAATCCAAGGTTACGCAACTCCATAAAATACATTACAATAGTCCATAAAGCAGTACATTTTGTTTGTGATTTGTGAGTTAATAATCTGTAACAAGCTTCTCTTCAGTACATTTTACTCTCGTTTGTCAAGTTTCTATTTTACCCAGGGGACTAACTGTTAGATGTGGCAGCTACCACAATGATAGCTACACTCCTGAAGCTAGGATTAACTTCAGTATCAAATGCAACAAAAAACAATATAGAAAATAATCATACACAGTATTTTTGCAATAATTTCAGAAAAATAAAGAACCTAGACATTAAAATTAAAACACATCATATTTATTTTTAATATATTTAAATATTTTATTGACAAAAACTTTTAAAAAATTGTCTGTAACCACAGTTAGTCATTGTAAATGTTCATATTTATTCTTTATATTCCACCTATGAAGTTTATAGACATATATTAGTAGCAAGTAATACTACATAGCATTTATGCCATATACCTTCATTTGTATATCCTATATATTTTTTCATGTTAGTATCAAACATGTTATTATCAAATAATCACATTCTGTCTACAAATATTTTATTCAATGATATTCCACCTACATTCATTTATTTTATTAAGTCACACATGACAAAGTGATATGTCTTAGAAAATTTGTGGTTTTGTTTCTAATTCAAAATATTTCTTTACCAGTAATTTATGGAACCAGAATTCCTGAATCAAAGTATATGAGTAATTTGATTATGAAAAATAATAGTCCTAGAAAAACATAAGTCACTTTACAAATTTAGCTGCCAATACCAACATTTCCAGTTGAAATTTCAACAAATATCAGGATGTTCCAGATTTGCAAAATGTTAAAATGCGTGCATGCTCATGCCTAGAGAGGATTCCACAGAGTACACAGGAGCTTTTCTTACAAAAGTGGAAGCTGAGTTATTCAAATGAGCTAGGCAACTCCAATCACAACCTCTTCTACAAGTCTTACATTCGGAAGAATGCAGCTTGATTAAGGGGAATCCCTGCGGATTCCATTGTGCTCTTGTTTAAAGCAGAGGTTATCTAAATATGGTACCACTGGTGAATACAAAGTTAAGATCCAGGCACAGGGGAGGAAGAAGTTTTGTTTTGAAAAAATAATGGCAGCAATAAATCTCATCGTTGCATTAAGATGAACTGTATCTTTTGTTTTCCTTGGAAAATTTTATAGAAGTATTCATTTAGGAATTTTTCTTTAAGCTTTCTTTAGATGGCTTTGCACATATCTAAACATGACTGGGTATTTGTCATGAATTTTGCACACACATGCACATATACCCGAATTCTCTTACACACACACACACACACACACACACACACACACACACACACACACACACACTTCTGCTATGTTATCCAGAATAAGTGTCATTTGACTGCAAATGAACCCTTTATCAAAACACAACTGTTTCATAAAAGTCAGCCAACTCTAATTCTTCACAGAAACTTAGAGATTCAGGCACTGCTTGAGTGACCTTATTGAAGAAAAGATAAAAAGCCTTAAAAACGCCTATTAATACAAAGGACACTTGCTACCTCAAGGCCTTTACGAATAAAGGAATAAATTTTACTGTGTTATCACCAGTAAAATAGTGCCTAAGTCTTATTGTCAATTTAATGAGTAATGATTAGAACAAAGTAAACAGTAGGTGGGGATCAAGGGCAGTGGAGTAACCTGATTGATCCTAGCTGATCTTGATAGTGAGAAGAAAAGGAAATGGATCAAACACAGTAATAACCCACTGAAACTTGCTTCTCAGATAAAGCAAGGAAGGTCAAAGGACATCTAAACATATATTTAAACTTTCAATCATGTGAAACTACAGTGCTGGATAATGTGAGTATCAAATTAACACCAACACTCCAGAGGCTTTACTGACCCAGTTTTCAGTAGGTTATTAGAATTTTCATTCAACCCAACCACTCTACATTAAAACTGAGTCCCAAAATGTAAAGCCAGAATAAGGTTCTAGAATAACAGGGATTTCTAAGGAATCATATAGAAATAGATTTTTATTTGTACAAGCTGAAACCTAGAATACTGGTGGAAATGATTTTGCGGGTTAAATAATGAAGGAAATATAATTGAGATAAACTGACATTCCCCATAAAGTGAAATTACCTGAAATCAGCTCACAAAAGTTTTAGTTGCCCTTGCTAACAAGGTTGTAATTGAGTAGTGTAATATATAAACATAAAAGTCTAGCTGATCCTATCATCAACTCAATAAAATATCTTGAAAAAAGATGCAAAATAGATGCTGTCATTTATTTGCTGAAATAAGTGCAATGGATATGATGAAAATAATGGCCTCACAGACTTGCTGATGTGAATGTTACAGAAATGATATCTGAGAAGGGCTAATATCTAGACTCCACCTCCTCAAACTAGATTAAAATTTTGTGATAAAGTATCAGAATATCATTAGATTAATAAATTCTGACAATGGTCAGATGAGTGGTTTTGGATCAAATGAATAATCATTCCTTTCACAAAAATATATCCCTTAAGAAAGCCCAGCATAGCTGGGCAGTGGTGGGGCACACCTTTAATTCCAGTACTTGGGAGGCAGAGGCAGTTGGATCTCTGTGAGTTCAAGGCCAACCTGGTCTACAAAATCAAGTTCCAGGATACCAAGAGCTGTTACACAGAGAAACCTTGTCATGAGAATCTGAAAAAACAAAAAACAAAAAACAAGGTATACCTATTTTTCTAAATATGAAAAATCATTGATAGTGAAATTTTAAGGGCCCCATAAAGTCTAATTTCACATATGCATATATGTGGAGGGGGTGGGGGTGTAAGAGAGAGAGAGAGATCTACACTGGAGTTATATATATATATATATATATATATATATATATATATATATATTCCTGTGAATTATGGAATTATGAAAGGAAATACGGTAAATATGGCTCCCTTAATAGGGGATAATTTGGGGGTGGTGTAAGGATGGTGTGACCCAAGAGAATTCCTGGTGAATAATTTGTATTGTGGATGCTCAGATAAAAATAATGGTCAACCCATAATTTTAGACTTTAAGTTATGAAACTGTAATCATCTAGATTAAGGAAAGGTATGAGTTTAGCCAAGAAAGCAAACCTAATTCAAATGCTGATGAATCATTTTAAGTACTTTGCATGCTCTGGATATACATTTGTAAGCATGAGCATTGGCTCTGGCCTTGCATCACTTTTCTCACTTTTATTAGTAAACTGAAACTTTTATATAATCTATTTTCATCACATTCACTCCTCCTCCAACTCCTTCTAGAGCCACACCTTCATCTCCTTCATCTCCACCCACTCAACTTTGTTTGTCACTTTTGTTTTTAAATCTACGAAATTTGATTTGTCTTGTACATATAATATCAGATGTTTCCCCGTCCAGTAGGGTCAACATACCAAAGTCTTGTCCTTAAACTAAACTGATCCTCTTTATCCCAGGAGCTATCACTTGGCAACAAATCCTCATCTGGGAGTGGAGTGCGAGCTCATACTCATCCCTCTAACCTGGGATTTTGTCTGACTTTAGCTTACACATGTACTTCACATGCTTTCAAAGTAGCCTTACATCTGGCCTGGAACTTAGCAATCTATGCCATGCTTTACTCAGGCCTCTATCATGGAGAGAGGTTTCAAGTGCTGATAAGGATCTCCTCACACAAGAACTATATGTTTCTGTTGACTTAACAGCTTTGCTTACATCTCTCTCTCTGTGGACTTTAAAAGAATCAGAACAGCCCAAGCCATTTGACCTCAATTTCAATCCTAAGTATTTACTAGCTTCGTGACTTTAAAAAAGGTACTGAAACTATCTTCCTGAGTGCCATCACAATGGATAATGTGATCATATTACTTTGTCTAGTCCTGAGAAACAATGTAAAAAAAAATCTATACACAATGCTTAACACAAGGTAAGCATTAGATGACCAACTGTTTAAGTGAAATTACAGAAGAATTTGTTACAGCATGAGATAAATGAGTATCATTTTATGTAAAGAATTGAGAATGGCTTTATTTTGGATGGCATCGTAATAGGAGAAGCATAATGCCAAAGAGGAGGCAAGTGATCAGACAGAAGAAGGGTGGATTGTGAGAAGTACAGAAGAAGGAGAGAAAAGGACTAAAGAAAAATAGTAAGGATGCCTGAATAAAGTCATTAGGAATAATATTATTAACTATTTCCCCATAGATTCCTATAATTCACATAATTGTGTTTGTAAATATACATATATAGGTTCTTTTTAAAAAAATTTTAGAGCCTGATCAGTTTGTCCTGTTCCTCTCCTCCCACTCCCTCCCCCAAAACTGAACCTCTTTCCCCCCCACCCCCATACTCCTCCATTTCTCTTCAGAAAAGTACAGGCCTCCCATGGATATCAACCAGCCATGATGTATCAAGTTGCAGTGTGACTAGGCACCTCCTCTCCTATTAAGACTGGAAAAGGCAACCTTGTGGGAGGAAGGAGTTCCAAAAGTAGGCAAAGGAGTCAGAGACAGTCCCCATTCCCACTGTTAGAAGCCCCACAAGAAGACCAAGCCATACAACTGTAAGATACAGGCAGAGGGCCTAGATTAGTCCCATGCAGGCTCCCTGGTAGATGGTTCAGTCTCTGTGAGCCCCTATGAGCCCAGGTTAGTTGACTCTGTGGGTTTTCGTGTGATGTCCTTGACCCTACTGGCTCCTACAATCCTTGCTCTCCTTCTTCCACTGGACTCCTCAAGCCCCACCTAATGCTTAGCTGTGGGTCTCTGCATCTGTTTCCATCAGTGGCAGGATGAAGCCTCTCTGTTGACAGCTGGCTAATGCACCAATCTATGAGTACAGCAGAATATCATCAATATCATCAGGAATCATTTCATTGACTTTTTCCCTTTTTGTTTTTGTTTTTGTTTGCTTCTATCCTTCTTCTCTGGGCTATCCAGCTATTGTGTCCTGGCCCTCCAGGCAGTGCCAGAGATGGACTCCTTCTCATGGCATGGGTCTCAAGCTGGACCAGTCATTGGCTGGCCACTCTCCCAATTTCTGTGCTACCTAGGAGCCAGAGGGATCAAGGAGTCCACATGAACGCCCACCAAACCAACTAACCTGGACTTGTAGGGGCTCACAGAGTCTACATGTCTAACCAGGGAGCCTGCATAGGACTGACCTAGGCCCTCTGCACATGTATGTATAGCTTGGTCTTCCTGTGGGACTCCTAACAGTGGGAGCAGGGTCTGTTTCTGACTCTGTTACCTGCTTCTGGGATCCTTTTCCACCTACTCTGTTGCCTTGTCCAGCCTAAATAGGAGAGGAGGTACCTAGTCTGGCTGCAACTTGATATGCCTTGGCTAGTTGATATTCATGAGAGAGCAGCCCTTTTCTGATGATAAATGGAGGAGATATGGATTGGGGAAGGTTTGTGGGGGGATGGAGAGAGGGAAAACTGTGGTTGGCATGTAAAAACAAACAAACAAGCAAATGAATAAACACACACCAAAACAAACAAACAAACAAATATAGCAGGAATCTCGCCGGATCCTCAGCTGGTCTTGTTTCCTCAGACTGGAGGCCTCTGAGTCCTAATCCAGAATGGGTCTCAGCTGAACTGCTGCTAGAAGCCTGAAAGCTTAACCAGCCACATGCTTCTCCAGGCCAAATGCTTCTTCAGGCCAAATGCCTAACCAGGCTAAATGCCTCTAGTTTCTGGTCTTCATGCCTTATATACCTTTCTGCTTTCTACCACTACTCCCTGGGATTAAAGGCTCACTTTCTGGGATTAAAGGCGTGTGTCACCATGCCTGCCACTTCCAATGTGGCCTTGAACTCACAGAGATCCAGAGGGATTTCTGTCTCTGGAACACTAGGATTAAAGGCGTGTGCTACCACTGCCTAACCTCTGTTTAATATTGTGGCTGTTCCGTCTCTGACCCCAGATAAGTTTATTAAGGTACACAATATTTTGGGGAACACAATACCACCACATTTCCTCTCTTTTTGTCTAAAATTAAAAAAGCTTATAACTAATACAAGAAAAACTATCCAATAAGTATATATAATACATATAGTCAAGATTACATTAACGATGTCTAGTCCATTAACATTTGACAGATCCAGACAAAAAACTCCATTATATATATTAACAATGTTCAGTCCAGTAACATCTGATAAACTCAGACCAAAAAATTTTCATTACTTATCTTATTTAAAACAAGTAGTTCCTTTTTAAAAGTAGATTCCATAAAACAAACAAACAAACAAACCCTGAGTCATCTCTCCAGCCCCATGGCAGGGTAAATCTTCTACAATGTCTAATCTTCTTTTCTATCTGCTGTTTATCATTGTTTATTACTTTACAAAAGTCATAAGTTAACCACTTACATTTTACATACTATTTATTTCAAAGCACATGACCTTACAGGGAATCCGGGGTATTAGTAATCTTCTACTCCAAAATTTTAGTATGTGAGCTTACTGAAGTCGCCGAGGTAAGGTAGGGAATAGGCTGTCAGCAGGGGTCCAGTGCTTTCTTCTCTCGCTCATTTCATAAGCTTCACTGAGGCATCTTTGAAAATGTGGTTGATGTCTAAACATTGAAGCTGTAATTGTTACACTAGTGGGCCACACCGTCATCCTAGACAAAATCATCACTGTGATAACAGCAGTATGAAATAAAATAGAGCTTCTAAATGTGGACTAGTCATCGCTTCTCTCAAATATATGTTTTCCATTGGCCACCTGCTCATCAGGAAGAATACTCGTGACAATACTTACGATTGTTACAGTCATAGTAGTAACAATAACACATTGTTTATTATTTTTTCTTCACATTTGAAGCTAGTGAAACAAAGCCTCTGCCTCTTCATTTCCAGACCAGAATTTGTACCTTTCCTCAGAAGTTGAAGGCACTCCACTTGTGCCCACTGTGATGTCGGTCATCAGACTCAGTCTGAAGCAGAGACTGTGGACAAAATACAGAGGAAACAGTCTCAGCCTCCACCTTGGAACATATTGAACATTCTGATTTGTTTCTAAAAACCTGGTCTTTGTCATCTAGCTGTGTCCTACCTACTCCCCCACAAAACAAACAGACGAACAAACAAAATAAAACCATTCACCATGTGGAGTTCTATAACATCACCCAGTCAATCACATCTTATACCTCCCAAAGCCCATTGTCCCATCCACCTTTGAGGATCATTGCTGTTTTAGGCCACTGGGTTTGAAGATGAGCCCTTGTGCTGAATTCAGTGTTCCATTCTGGAATAGACTTGAGAATAACGTTGTGTTCTAATACTGTGGCATTTAGGGTACTTTAGATTCTGATAATAAGCTAGTGAGGACAAAGAAAACTCTTGTGGTTATAAGGAATTGTCAAAACTAAACAGACACACAGAAATCCAACTTTTCTTTTTTTTCTACATGTGGTAACATTTACAAATCTGTCTGTATTTTTACTCACAGAGGTTCATTATTTATTTAAAAAAAAGAAAAGAAAACTTCCTAACCTTCTATTTGAAAAATGGGAACTATTTACAGTCTATTAAAGGATATTAGTCATTACTGTATATGTACTGTGAATATTACTGAATTTTAAATATTTCTCTTTATCAAATTTCAGATATTTTCTTTCAAGGACAGGAAGCATACCTTCAGGGTTTTTTTTTTTTTTTCAGTTCAAACAAACTTCAGTATTTTACACAGCGTTTCTATGAAAGAATCAAGAAACTGCAGGTAACACTATTCTGTTCCTACTTTATTGATCAGGAAATGTAAGCTCAAAAATGTTAAATCACCTACCCCAAACAAAAGAAGCAGGTGGGCATTATGATCCTTCCAAACTTTCACATCCAATTCAGTATCCAACACACACAATTTTCAGCGAAACCCAACAGTAGTACTTTGTGCAGTAGAACATCCAAAACATTTCATAGGCCTTTGTAAATCCTTTTACTCCCCATGAGATTGGAAAATCAAAATGTTTTATAGATAGCACAATGAATCATGGTGATTTGTTCTGCAGATACAAAATGCTTACACATCAAAATACCCAATGCATTTCTGTTAACTCTCAGCATTTACAAAGCAGCATTTCAGGCAAAAAGGGTTTCAGCGTTGGATAAGTAAGCTAACAACCAAATTTTCCTCCTTGTGCATTGGTTCTCTGTCCTTTCCTTGTGAAATCCCTGTTCAGTTTTTATAAAGATAAATTATTATGCCTTTCTTTAGAGCTTTTCAAAGTTGTAAGATCCCAGAGTCACATGAAATATTTTACAAAGCCTGTGTATTTGAATGACAGTAAATGCGTAAATGCTCTCCAGATGTAAAATTGTCACGCTCAAATTGTGAAAGCAAGTTTAGAGTAAGTATCAAAACAGGAAAGAATTCTATTGTAGAAAATCAGAGCGGCATAAACCCTAGATACAAAGATGTGCTGCACTACACTATGTCTCAGGGTCACTTTATGGCACAAGCCAGAGCTGGTAAATTATTGGCTTATCAAGAATATGTCTCATCAATCTATAGGGCTTATAGAAAAAGGAAAAATCTAAGGAGAAAGTAAATCAATGGTCTGAGTGTAGCGGGGAGATACAGGAGGAAGCAAGGGACCAAGGTTGATTTTAAAAAATGGAGATAATGTACATGATGTACAAGATGTATATGTCATTCTTCTTTGGACAACATCTACAGAAACCAATACTTCTAGGAACCCTAATGTAAATAGTAGACTCTGCATGAAAATGACATGAGCATGAAGGAGTACTTAAAATAGTTTTTTTGTGCAGTATTTGGATACAGTAGGATGCTGTACACCTCTGAGAACATGAAGTGTTTGGAAAATTTTTGTATAATTTACTAAATTTAGATACAATTCAAAATTTCAAAAGTCATTTGGATTATAATACAGTTTGATATTATGTCAGATGTATCCTTTTATTAAAACACGCTAATATTTTGTCAAAATGTTATAGGCACAATAAATTTAAATCTGCACATTTTTTAAAATACAACTGTGGCATGTTTTATCTATTCAATTGACATCTTTAACACCTAGAGTCTGGAGGAAAATACCTTGATAGATTTCTGTATGAGTTTTTTGAAAAGATTTTAAAGTGATATTTGACACATGACTATACAGGGTAGAAAACAGGAGTCATGGAACAGGGAGGGTTAAACCAGTGTAGAAGAGGGAAGGGCACACAAAATTAAATACATGTCTTGTAAAAATATGCTTATTTATTATGAACCATCTTTGTTTATGTATTCCTTTTTCTTCTTAATGTATTTCATATTTCTATAATGTTTTGCCTCACTACAGAAATTTTTAGAAACAAAACAATTATAAATAAGCCCTTAAAATTCCTTTAATTTAGCCAAAAAAATTAAAGTATTTACCATAGAAGATGATAAATATTTGAGAAGATAAATATATTTTCCCTAATTAGACATTAAATGAATTCGGGCATTATATGATATTCCATGTATATTAAATTTCACATTTTGATATATTTCCTAAGAAAATAAGCTTGGCTTAGATTTAGTAATAGAATTAGGTTGAGTTTGAAATATGTATGTAGCTACTGCAACTCAACTATGTGTTAAAACCATTATGAACTTAGAAGTCCCTGAGGCAACTAAAATTAAAACAACTATACTTGTTCATCAGTCATTGATTCTCAGAACAATTTTCAGTGAAATAAAATATGTGAATTTCATTAACAATGTTGGAAATGGAAAGTTATTCCTTAAGGGCTATAGCCCCTATTCTTATTATAGTCTCAACCATCATGATAGTATCCATTTAGTTTTTATATGTGTTCTACACAAATCATGATAAATAAGAAATGAAATTCAAATAAATAAACTTGGGTTTATTTATTTCCTTCTAAGGGTTTAACAATTTAAGTTCTAAAATAAATCCATGTTCCTGTCGCTGGAAGATCACAGTGCCTGATCTCATTTTTAATGATTATGTTTAATTCTTTTTATTCACATTTCGTATTAATTTAGCTACTTCACCTTAACTATGTGGCCAGCACTGTGAACATCATTAAGGTAGCTGCATTGTGCCTGGCAGTGGTGGTGCATGCCTTTAATCCCAGCACTCGGGAGGCAGAGGCAGGCGGGTCTCTGAGTTCAAGGACAGCCTGGTCTACAAAGCAAGTTCCAGGACAAGCTCCAAAGCTACACAGACAAACATGTCTCCAAAAAAAAAAAAAAAAAAAGTAGCTGTATTGTGCTGCTGAGCTGAGTATTAACTCTGAATTTTTGAACTCTGTAAATTTTACTTTGGAGTTATTTAAGACTGAAAAGAGAATGGCTATTTTCATCTTCAATTTTTTTTTATTTCCCAATTTCCTGCAAATATGAAGAAGGCAAAGTCTCAGTGAAGCAGGTGCTGTAACAGGATATCACATACAGCTTTCATTGATTTGCTTTCTCTAACAGATTTCTAATTACTTTCACAAGACACTGATTGAAAGCGCAATTTCTCCCCTTCACCCTCAGAAGTGCTCTGGCTGATTTTATTTTTTTAAGGACATACGATGATTGTTTTCTTCTACACTTCCCCTCAGCCATCGATCATGGGCATTTAGAGAAGAAACTATTTTCGTTTGTGTCAATTACCAATGCCATTCATTTGGAAATAAATTAAGCACATCCTGAATAGGAGAACATGTGTCTTGCTATTTTGAGCAGCAGTGATGTATGTGAATTTCTACAAGAATCCCAACAAATCGTTCTTTCCAGAGAAGGGTATAATTTTAGCAGGGCAAAAACGTTTATATTAATAAGGTTAAGATGTGTTACTGAGAGGTTTTAATGACTTCACGGGATAAACACTCTTCATGGTTAAAAATGTGATATGGAATATTATAATTTTTGCCAAGGTACTTAATGATATAATTAACATTTTAAATATATTGAAAAATATCATTAAGCACAAGGGCATACCTTGTTCTTCCTGACTTGGACCACCTGTAGAAAAGCAAAATCTGATTCTTTAAGATTATAAGACTAAAAGAAATATTAATGTATTACACCACTATACTATTTCAAAATGCTGGTGTATTTTCATACCAGAAAATTATAAAAAAAGCATTTTATATTTAAGTCAGATTAAAGCAATACTAAATACTTTGCATGGAATGAACTAGGTATAATCTCAGTCACAAAGTAAAATATACAAAGGCTCTAAAAAATTGGCAAGTATTCAAATATGCACACTTAATATCTGAATTTCATGTTTACCTCAAAATATCTACATGTCATGCCCTTTTTCATCTCTGTACAGGACCAGACTACAAATGATAGTAAATTTTGTGTTTCAGCTTGATGGGCCTACAGGATAACCAGAAAGTGGGTAATTACTAGTACTGAGTTTGTGCTTGGAATTTTACAGAAGAGATTGATATTGGAATTGGTTAGCTTAAAAAAAGAGGTCAGATTCACCAATGTGAGTTTTACCATTATATTCTTCAAAAACCAAGTAAGCAAATCAAAATACTTGAAGTCTATAAAAGAAGCAAAAGTAGAACACTGTATCATATTGTTACAAAATAAAGTGTCTTGCTATTAACTCCTAATATCTAATGTAAATATAAAATAAAATATAAAATTCAAGACCAAAATATCCTAAGTGTAAAATTAGCAACAAAACAAAGCAAAATGAACTATATTTTTTATTTATTTCATATTATTTTTGCATCTTCAAATTACCATGCTAAGATTTCAAATTGGGGATACAATCTACTGAAAATTAAAAAAAATATGAGTCCCTCTCTTTACCACTTCAGTCACAGAAAGATGTAATAACCATAGATCCATATCTGGCCATCCCCTAAATTGATGTTATATCTCACAAAATGGCCATCAGGAAATATAAGCAAACATGATGCGTAAACAGTATCTGTTTCCATTTATACAAGTTTATATCATTCATTATTTTGTTGACTTTACTTTAACTCATCATTTCAAATGGCTTCTATTGTTGGTGCTCTTCAGACAGGTTCCCTGCAAGTAGAGCAGGCTGACATGGAACTGGGGAAATTCCAGCTTCAACCTCCTGAATCACATGCTGAAGGTGTTTTTCACCACTCCTCCTTTCAACAACTACTTTAGTTGTCCATGTTTTACACTAGTTTTTATTGCAAATTTTAATTGATTTTTAAGGAATTCAAGTGACTTTTTAGAATTGTATGCAAGAGAAAACAGTCATTTATTATTTTAAATCCACTATACTTAAAATCATGAGATACTCAGTTAAATGCTATTTTAGAGAGTGTGACAGAGATGTATCTATTAGGGCCCAAAGCTAAGTAGTCACTTATTCAGAATCAAGATCACCTATGAGTCTTGACTTGGACTGTCCCATACTGTTGACAGAAGTTTCTCTGGCCATGGTGGAGAGCTGTACCAGTCTATGTGTGCAAACATAAATTTAGAAGACAGTGTAACTCCATGTCTATTTTGCAAAATATCTGTAGTAAATTCCCCCACAAGGCTTGTGGCTACTGCAGCCATAGACATTTTTGCTAATTGTGCAGTTCCAGGCATGTATCCCCTTCCATGAAACAAACTCAAATGCAGTCATAATGCAATTAGCTACTCTTAGAACAATTGCATCAGTATTGACCACTAGGGTATCTTCCAGACAGTCCACATTTGAAGTATGCAGAGTCTATAGCTGGGTATTTTCATTGTAAATTTTGATGACTTTTAATTTTTTAATCCGATGTATTGGTTAGTATTTGTCAATTTGACATAAACTGGAGTCACTTGGGAAGAGGAAACAACAGCTGAGGAATTGTCTCAAACATGTTAGCCTCTCAGACATTTTTGTAATTGCTAGTTGATATGGGTAGACAAAGCCTGCTGTGGGATGTCTTTCTGTATTCTGTGAATAAGTGTTGCTCTGATTGGTTGCTAAATAAAGCTGTGTTGGACTATGGCAAGGCAGCTAAGAGACAGGCAGAAATGCAAGCAGATAGACAGGAAGAAGAAAGGGAGAAGAACTGAGGAGACACCAGCCTGCCATCCAGGGAGCATCATGTAATGGCACGCAGGTATAGGCACAGAACACATGGCAACATATAGATTAACAGAAATGGGCTGAGTTTAAGTGTGAGAGCTAGAAAGAGTAAGCCTGAGCCAATGGCTGAGCAGTTTTAATTAATATAAGCCTCTGTGGGTTTACTTGGGTCTAAGTGGCTGCAGACCAGGCACAACACAGAAAAACTTTAGCTATAAAAGTCTTCTATGGACAGGGTCATCTTTAGTCAAGTGAGCCAGTTATGCATAAGAAAGGGAGTTGGAAAAGGCAGAGAGAGCAAGCCAGTGAGCAGCTTTGCTTCAACATCCTTGCTTCCACTCCTGTTTGCTGGCTCCAACTTGAGTTCCTGTTTGGCTTTCACCCATGGTGGACTGTAAAGTGTAAAAGGAGAGAGAGAGAGAGAGAGAGAGAGAGAGAGAGAGAGAGAGAGAGCCTCCTCCATCCCAAGTTGCTTTTGGTCAGTGCTTTATTATATCAAAGAGAATCAAATGAGAGCAGCTAACATACAAGATTGTACAAGAGGATGATTTTGATCATGTTATTTTAATGCATTCCTACTTTATTCTTTGATCCCTACTTCTCACTGCCCTATCTTGTGTCACTCATGTTTTATTAATCTCTTTTCCTTCAGCTTAAGATCTTTTCATGTGCTGGATTCTCCAAAAACAGGCGGATATTTCCCCCTTTAAAAAATATGTATTTTATTTTTTGAGATTATAATTATATAATTTTCCTCTTTTCTTTCCTCCCTCCAAGCCTTAATATATATATATATATCCCTTCTGTCTCTCTTTCAAATCCATGGCCACTTTTTCATTAAATATAATTTTCTAAATGCATAAACACAAGCTCTCAGTTTATATATATATATATATATATATATATATATATA
>CABHPR010155181.1:46744-71791 GCA_902168415.1 Peromyscus melanophrys
GAGGAGGAGGAGGAGGAGGAGGAGGAGGAGGAGGAGGAGGAGGAAGAGGAGGAGGAGGAGGAGGACAAGAAAAAGAACAACAAGAAGAATAATCTTGTCATGGAAGCTGTAGTGTGGCCCATTGAGTCACACAGTTTGCCCTTTAGTCCACTCATCTTTACTTACAAGCATTCATTGCCATGAGTAATTGGTCTGTCTCGAGGTCTCTGGCTTCTGTTATACTACTGATCATGGGCACTTACTGGAACTCCTCTTGGATTTTCTGTTGTTTCTTGTGTCATAGAGATCCCGATGTTTTGGATCTGCAGGCTCATCCCATTCACATGCTCCAACAGTTCGTAGATGAATGTTGGGGTGGGCCAACTCATAGCCCTGGTTGTTTATCTATCTTTATTTAACTTTAAGTGGTACCTATCAAGAAAATTATCCATTTTTAAAAATTTTACAATTTGGTGGAGCACAGGTTTTTAAAGTATGTCCTTATGATTGATGATAAGGGGGTATTGAAGTCTCCCACTATCCCTTTGTGAGGAGCAGTATGTGATTTAAGCTGTAGTAATTTTTCTTTTACAAACATTAGTTTCCTTGTATTTGGGACACAGGCATTAATAATTGAAATGTCATTTTGGTGGATTTCTCCTCGGATAAATACGTAGTGTGCTTTTCCATCTCTTTTGATAAGGTTTGGATTGAAGTCTATTTTGTTCAATATTAAAAAGGCTACATCAGCTTGCTTCTTAGCTCAACTGGATTGGAATATCCTTTCCTAATACTTTATAATGAGGTGATGTCTATCCTTGATGTTGAGGTGTGTGTTTTTTGTTTTTATTTTTTTGGATGCATCAGAAAGATAGATCCTGTTTTCACATCCAGTCCATTAGTTTGTGTATTTTTATTGGAGAATTGAGACCAATAACATTAAGAGATATTGACCATTTATTGTTGATTGCTGTTATTTTGTTGTTTCTGGTAGTGGTGGTAGTGGTGGTAGTGGTGGTGTTTGTGTGTGTTGGTGTGTGTGTCTGTTTGTCTGTCTATCTGTCTGTGCTGCTCTTCTTTTATTTTTTTTCCAGTGTTAGATTCTTTATGGCCCATGTTTTCATGGGTGTAGTTAACCTCCTTCAGTTGGAGTTTTTTTGTTTTTTTGTTTTTTTGTTTGTTTGTTTAGATTTTTGTTTTATTTTGTTTTTCCCTAGGACTTTCTGTAGGGCTGTGTATGTAGACAGATATTGTTTAAACTTGACTTTATCAGAGAGTATTATTTTCTCCACCCATGGTAATTGATAGTCTTGCATCTTATAGTAGTATGGATGGGTATCTGGGAGCTCTTAGGGTCTACAGCACATCTGTCCTGGCCCTTCTGGCTTTTCGATTCTTCATTGAGAAATCAAGTGTAACTCTCATAGATCTGCAGATCTGCCTTTATGTTACTTGATATTTTCCCCTTGCAGCTTTTACTCATTTTTTTGTTACACATATTTAGTGTTTTGATTATTATGTGGCAGGGGGATTTTGTTTTCTAATCTATTTGATGATCTGTATGCTTCTGTATGCTTTTGGTTGTACCCTTATAGCCATCTCCTTCTTCAGTTTAGTAAAATTTTCTTCTGTGTTTTTGTTGAAGGCATTTTCTGGACCTTTGAGTTGTGTTTTTCTTTTTCTTTTTTTGTTTTGTTTATATATTATTCTTATGCTTGGTCTTTCCATGGTGTTTCAGATTTCCTGGATGTTTTGTATCAGGGGTTTTTTGGATTTAACATTATTTTTGATTGATGTATCCATTTCTTCTATATGTACTGTGCCCGAGATTCTGTCTTCCATCTTTTGTATTCTGTTGGTGAAGTTGTAGCTATAGTTCCTGTTAGAATTCCTAAATGTTTCACTTCCAGAATTCCCGCAGTTTGTGTTAACTTTATTAATTCTCTTTTCTTTTATAGATCTTAAGTAGTTTTATTTATTTATCTCAACTGTGTGTGGTTTCTTGGATTTCTTTAAGAAATATATTCATTTACTCTCATTTTTGTTTGTTTGTTTGGGTTTTCTTTGAGTTTTTCTTTTTCATCTTTTTTTTTTTTTTTGAGACAGGATTTTTTTCTCTTTAACAGCCCTGGCTGTCCTGGTACTACTTCTGTAGACCAGCCTGGCCTCGATCTCATAGAGACCTGCCTGCCTCTACCACCAAGCCTAGCTTTTCCTGGATTTCTTTAGGGGATTCATTCATTTCCTATTTAAGGACCTCAACCATCTTTATACAGTTGTTTTAAGGTTCTTTTCTTGTGCTTCAGCTATGTTGGAATATTCAGGGCCTGCTGTGGTAGGATAGCTTACCTGAAGTACAGACATATTGCCCTGGGTATTACTGATTATGTTTATACATTGGTATCTAGCCATCTGTGTTTGGGGTGATTATGTACCTAGGTGTAAATTTCTGGGTTTGTCTTCATTGGGTGAGTGTTTTCTTACTTGGTTTCTGTTTCCTCGTGGGATTTTCAGAGAATGTGATGGCTGTGTGTTGCCTGTTTTCCTGGCTTGCTCAGCTAGTATCTTCACAGGAAATTGCTGCTAGTGTTAGAGGTAGGGTTATTGGGATGAGTTAGGGGAAGGGAAAGTAGAGGAGACTATCTTTGTGATCTGTTTAGGATAGAGTCAGAGAAGAAAGACAGATAGTAACAATTTTCTTGCTCCAGAGCTGGTGATGCGCCTGGGGAATTGGGTCTCAGAAGCAGAAGAAGTGTGGGTCTGCCTTCAGCTTATCTGTCACCCTGGATAGGGTTGCCCTTAGGGTTAGCAGGAGATGCCTACTGGAGTTGAAGTCTGAGACAAAGCATCAAATATCTTGGGAGATGTAGAAGGGGATGATCTATAGGACCAACAGGAGATGGGAGCAGGGTGGCAGGGAATGCTGCCACTAATATTCTGCTGCAGAGCAGAGCAGGTATTGGTTCTGGGAGAACAGAATGAGAGGAAGAGACCTGTGAGGAACCTACATGGTTGTCTGGCTGGCATGACCTGTAGTTGAGAAAGGGGTGCCTTCTGGATTTGGGGGGTCAGATATAGCAAAGGGTGGGGTAGGGAGGTTAGGAAGGGATGGTCTATGTAGTTCTGTCTTTGTAGCTCTTTTTTCTGTTCCTTCACAGCCCTAGTAATAACTAAGCCCTTATGCTTTTGGTCTCATCTTCGCCCTCTGTTCCTTCATCTTCCATCTATCCTTCCTAGCTCCTTACCCCTGGCCCTGATAAACTCTACCAGAGATCTGCCTTACCCTCCACAGACTCTCTGTCTTCCTATCTTTTCTTTGGCCATGTGGTTCTGTGTTTGCCTCTGAAATTCCACTCCAGTCCTTATTGCACTTGGTTATGCAAAAAGCCCTATTGTCCTCAGTCAATCTTTCTGTCATGCCCCTATGCCTGAAGGAAGGGGATGGTCTGAGCTTCATTTGCACAAGAAGCAACACAATGCATCTACAACCTGCTTGTCTCCTAGGCTCAGCCAGGGAGTTAGTTACCTAGTGGTGCAGCAAGTCAGAGAAGCTGAACAGTTTCCCAAAGGGTCTAGTAACATGTTCACCCACAAAAAAATTCATAGGAAGGCACAGCTGAATATTAAGGCTGTATAACACGAAACATTCTGTGATAAATGGCTTCCCATTTGACTGACCCTTGGTTGGTCAAAGTATAGCTTTAATACACAGCTGAATCTCTATAGTATATTCTTGTGGCCCGAAAGACATACAGACTTCCTGGTTGTCAGTTCAGTTTCTGTGAGCTCCTATGAGCCCTGGTTAGTTGTTTCTGTTGCTTTTCTTGTGGTGTCCTTGATCCCTCTGGTTCCTACAATCCTTCTGCCACCTCTTCTGCTTTCTTGGCTGTGGGTCTCTTCACAGCTCCTATCTACAAGTACAGTAGAACATCATTAGAAAACTTTTTTTTTTTTCCAATCACGTTTCATTCTATCCTAGGTCCTAGGACTCTGGGCTTTCCACTCGCTGGTTCCTGGCCATCCAGAGAGTGTTAGGAATGGGCTCCTCCTCATCTCAAGCTGTACCAGTCATTGGTTGGCTACTCCCACAAGTTCTGTACTAACTTTAGCTGAGCACATCTTGCATACAGGACAAATTACAGGTCAAGGGTTTGTGTCAGGGTTGGTGTCCCAGTCCAACTACTGACAGCCTTGCCTGGTTACGGAAGATGGCCAGTTCCGTCGGTCTCTGCCCCCTAAATCACTGGATTACAAGGGGTCTTCGCTAGAGTCACTCTTGGAGATTCCCGAAGGTTTCCACTGCAGTGAGTTTCTAATTCACCCCCAGAATGTCCCCAATTCCAGTTGTCTTTCCCAATACTCTCTCCTTCCATTCCCCCACCTGATCCCTTTGTTCCCATCCTCATCCACCCCCAGCCCACCAGGGAAACCTATTCTATTTAAGCACACCACTTGAGTTCTCCTTAGTACTTAGCCCCTCTGAGTCTATGAATTGTAACATGATTATCCTTTGGAACTAACATTTACTTACTTATAAGTGAGGACACACCATGTTTGTCTTTCTGGGTCTGGATTACCTCACCCAGGATGATTTTTTTTTTTCTAGTTCCAACCATTTGCCTGCAAGTTGCATAATGTCATTGGGTTTCCTTTTTTGGCCAGCTAAGTAATACTCCATTGAGTAAATGTACCACATTTTCTTTATCCGTTCTTTGGTTGACTGACATCTAGGTTGCCAGGGGCCAGCCTCAGCAGTTGACAGGCTCCAGAGAGAATGTAAGAAATAGGAGAGGGAAGAAGTGAGTCAGGCCATTGGTGATTGGGAGAATCTTAGAGCCTGACTGACAGGCAGTCATGGAGCCTCTTTATTTGTGCAGAACTCAGTAAGCAGAGATAGAGTCATATTGTTCCAAAACATAGAAGATACCGTTTCTGTCACAGGTCACCTGTTTAACTTTCTCTTACTAATCTGGAGTCACAAGTATAGTCATCATTGATAGACCATGACAGAACAGAGTTATCTTTTATAGTCATTTTTCCTCATCAACCCCATAACCTACCTTCTAAGAATCTAGAAGAACATGACAGCTGTTTTCAGCCTGGCATCTCTTCTGGTTTCAAGGATGCTATACAGAAAGAAAATCTCCAAGCCAGCTTCAGCTGAATGCTTTGTCACAAGCAGTGTATTATTAACTTTTATTGGTCAGAGTACCAACTATCAATAGGCTCAAGAAAAATCTTCAGGACAAAGCTACTGAAGTTATTATTCAATTTCTGGCATAATACAATTTTTACATTTATATCTTTATAGAACTTATTTATTTGTCAGATCCTGGGGTTCTTTTGCTGCTTGGTCATAAGACACAGCAGTAGTTCTGTATAGTTAACTTTTTCTCAGAGAGGGAGGTCCTGATGGATCATTTTTTACCATTTTCCTCATTATTCTTTGTCCATCAATATAATCCTCTGTACAGAACAGAGGTAACTCCAGCCAATCTAATTTGTTGCTGTATATTTCCCTTGAGGGAAATGTCATAAGCAGCCTTCAGTTTTATCTGCCACATAATCACCTGAGTATATAGTAGGGAGAGACTTATACTTTGTTCTGATTATCTCAGAGCCTCATAAAGAGAACTCTGGCATGTTTTTGTGTGTCACATTGAACAGGGAGCAAGGCAATCCTACCAATCTGTGAGCAAGGAAGATCTTTCCAACTTGTGATATCTTCTTCAATTTCTTTCATCAAAGACTTGAAGTTACTGTCATAAGGTATTTTCACTTGCTTGGTTAAAGTTATGCCAAGAAATTTTATACCACGTGAGGCTATTGTAAAGGGTGCTGATTTTCTGATTTCTTCCTTAGCCTATTTGTCATTTGTATAAAGGAAGGCTATTGATTTGTTTTTAGTTAATCTTACATGCAGGCACTGTGCTGAAGGTGTTTATCAGGTGTAGGAATTCCCTAGTGGAATGTTTTGAGTTGATTATGTATACAATTATACCATCTGGAAATACCAATAATTTGACTTCTTCCTTTCCAATTTCTATTCCCTTGATTTCTAGTTGTCTTATTGCTCAACATAGAACTTCAAGCACTATATTGAATATATGGAGAGAGTGAACAACCTTGTCTTGTTCCTGATTTTAGTGTACTTTCTTTGCATTTCTGTTCATTTAATTGAATGTTGACTGTTGGCTTGCTGGAAATTACCTTTATTATGTTTATGTAAGTCCCTTGCATCCCTGATCTCTCCAACACTTTTATTCTGAAGGGTTGTTGAACTTTGTCAAAGGCTTTTTCAGCATCAAATTAGATGATTATGTGGGTTTTTTTCCTTTCAGTTTCTTTATAAGATGGATTATAATGACAGATTTTCCTATATTGAACCATTCCTGCATCTTTGGGACAAAGCCTGCCTACTTGAACACAGTGGATGATTTTTTTGATGTGTTCTTGCATTTAGTTTTCAATCATTTTATTGTGTTCTTGCATATACATTCATGAGGGAAATATGTCTGTAATTTTCTTTTTTCTTCTTTCGTTGAGTCATTGTGTGGTTTTGGTATCAGATTGACCGTGTCCTCATAAAATGATTCTGGCAATATTTCTTGTGCTTCTAGAAGTATTGGTATTAGCTCCTCTATGAATGTCTGGAATAATTATTCATTAAAACTGTCTGCCCATGAACTTTTTTTTGTTGTTTTGGAGACTCTAATGACTGATTCTATTTCTGTAGGGTTTATAGGCCTATTTAAATTATTTATCTGATCTTGATTTAACTTTGGTGTTATCCGTCTAGAAAATCGTCCATTTTTTTAGATCCTTCAATTTAGTGGAATACATGTTTTTGAAGTAAGACCTAATGATCCTTTGGGTTTTCTTTGAGTCTATTATTATGTTCCCCTTTTCATTTCTGATTTTGTTAATTTAGGTATTCTTCCTCTGTCTTTTAGTTAGTTTGGATAAAATTGTGTATAATATTCATGACTTTCTTAAAGAATCAACTCTTGGCTTCATTTATTGTTTATATTGTTCTTCTTGTTTCTATTTTATTAATTTCAGCCCTCTGTTTGATTATTTCTGATTGTTTACAACTCTTGGGGTATTTGTTTCATTTTGTTCTAGATCTTCAAGTGTTGCATTAATTTGCTAGTATGAGACATCTCCCTAATTTCTTTATGAAAGCACTTAGTACTATTAACTCTCCTCTTAGTATTACTTTCATTGTTTCCCATGAACTTGGGCATGTTGTGTATTGATTTTCATTGACTTTTAGGAAATCTTTATTCCTGCCTTGACCCACTAGTAATTCAGTAGAGAGTTGTATAGTTCCCATGAGATTGTGTATGTTGTTTCCTCATTTTCATTGAATTCTAGGAAGCCTTTTATTTATTTATTTATTTATTTATTTATTTATTTACTTACTTACTTACTTATTATTTATTTATTTATTTATTTATTTATTTATGTATGTATTTATGTCTTGACCCTTTTTCATTTAGTGGAGTGTTGTTTAGTTCCCATGAGTTATTAAGCTTTCTGTTGTTCATGTTGTTAAAATCCAACTTTAATCTTGTGGTGGTCTGATAGAGTACAGAGTTTATTCAATTTTTTTTGTGTTTGTGGAAACTTGCTTTGTGACTGAGTATTTGGAAATTTAGGAGAAAGTCTGTGACATGTTAAAAAGAAAGTATATTCTTTTACATTTGAATGGCATGTTCTATAGATATCTGTTAGGTCCATTTCATTTGTAAAAACTCTGAGTTGCACCATGTTTCTGTTTAGTTTTTATCTGGATGACCTGTCCATCGGTGAGAGTGAGGTATTGAGGTCTTCCACTGTTAATGTATGAAGTTTGATGTGTGATTTAAACTTTAGTAATGTTTCTTGTACAAGTGTGTGTGCCCTTGTATTTGGGGCATAGATTAAGAATTGAGATATAATCTTGGTGGATTTTTTTCTTTGATGAATATGAGCTATCCTACCCCATCTATTTTGATTAATTTGTTTGGACATGTATTTTGTTAGATATTAGAATATCTACACAAACTTGTTTCTTGGGTCCATTTGATTTGAAAAATCTTTTTCCTTTACTCAGAGGTAATGTCTCTGATATTGAGGTATCTTTCTTATATGTAGCAGAAAGATGAACCCTGTTTATGAATCCATTCTGTTAACCTGTGTCTCTTTATTGTGAGAATTGAATCCATTGATATTGAGAGATATTAATGACCAATGATTGTCAATTCTTGTTATTTTGCTATTGTTGGAGGCGGTTGTGCGTGTGTGTTTTCTCCCTTTTGGTTTTACTAGTATGAGATTATTTATTTCCTGTGTTTTCATGGGTGTAGTTAAGAATCTTGGGTTGGAATTTTCCTTTTGAAGGCTTAGATTTGTAGATAGATATTATTTAAATTAGACTTTGTCCTGAAATATCTTGTTTTCTCCATATATGATGATTGGTAATTTTGCTAGATATAGTAGTTTGGGCTGGCATCTGTGGTCTCTTAAAGTCTGAAGAAAATCTGTCCAGCCTGTTCTGGCATTTAGAGTCTCCATTAAGAAGTCAAGTATGAGTGTAATGAGTTTGCTTTTATATGTTACTTGATCTTTTTCCTTTGTAACTTTTCATATTCTTTCTTTATTCTGTATGTTTAGTGTTTTGAATAGTATGTGCCAAGGGGACTTTTTTTTCTGATCCAATCAATTTGATGTTCAGTAAGTTTCTTGCACCTTTACAGGCACGTCCTTTTTTAGATTAGGAAACTTTTCTTCTATGATTTTGTTGAATATATTTTCAGAATTTTGAGCTGTGTTTCTCCTCTTTCTATTCCGATTATTCTTATGTTTGGCTTTTTCATAGTGTCCCAGATTTTCTGGATGTTTTGTGTTAGGGGATTTTTTAGATTTAACATTTTCTTTGACTGATGAATCTGTTTCTTCTGTCATATCTTCAGTGCCCGAGTTTCTCTCTTCCATCTCTTGTATTCTGTTTTTGCTGCTTGCATCTGTAGTTCCTGTTTGCTTAGCCAGATTTTCCGTTTCAAGAATCACCTCCATTTGTGCTTTCGTTATTGCTTTTATTTCCATTTTTCAGGTCTTGAAGAGTATCCTTCACCTGTTAGGTTTTTCTTAGGTTTCTTGGCATTTTTAAGGGATTTTTTTTTTATTTCCTCCAATATTTTGTCTGTCTTTGCCTCAATTTCTTCACGGAACTTTTTTTTTTTTCCATTTTTCTTTGAGAACTTCTACCATCTTCATAAACGTGGTTTTAAGGTCATTTTCTTTTACTTCAACTACGTTGGAATGTTCCTGTCTTACCGTCGTAGGATAGTTGGGGTATGGTGGTGCCATATTTCCATCTCTGTTGTTCATTGTGTTATTACACTGGAGTTTAAGCATCTGGGTTTGGGATGACTATAGGTCTAGGTGTGGATTTCTAAGTTTGTCTTTGTTGGATGGGTGTTTTATTCCACTTGGTTTATATATTTTTTCTGATCTTCTGGCCTAAGTGGCCAGGGGTTCTGGTGACTAGCTAGTCTTCAGGACCAGTAGGGTCTCCACTGGGATTTTTGCAGCCTGCAAGACCTCTGCAGTTTCGGGTACCAGTATTGCCTCTATGGCTCCAAATACCTATGTTGTCTCAAGATTTCTGGGAACCTGCTTGGACGCTGGGATTCCTAGTATGGTGTGGCCTCTAGTAGAGCAGAAGTTTTAGGCCCAGGTTGTGGACTGGGATATGGAGCTCAGTGGAGGGGGTGCAGTTGGGGGCTGTTGGGCCCACTTTAGGGAGTTTTACCTGGCTGTGGGCAGTGTCTTAGCTTGGGTCATTAGAACCAGCCTGGCCTCAGGTAAATCAGAAATCTTCTGCCAAATTGTGGGCTGGAATATGGAGCCGAGGGGTGGGGATGTAGTCTGCAGTTGTTAGGCAGGCTTTAAGGAATATGAGTGGGTAGTGTGAGATGTCTTACCTGCGGTCACTAGGACTAGCCTGGTCTCTAGTAAAACAGCTGGAGTTGTAAGCTGGATTATGGAGATCAGTGTAGGAGTCCTCCTGGATTTTTTAAGTGATTTATTCATTTCCTCCAATTGTTTGTTTATGTTTTCCTGACTTTCTTTAAGACATTTGTTCGTTTCCTCTTTAAGGAATTCTATCGTCTTCATAAGTTTGCTGTGGGATGTTCTGTATGGCAAATGTGTTGCTAATAAAACACTGATTGGCCAGTGGCTAGACAGAAAGTATAGGCGGGACTAACAGAGAATAAAAAGAACAGGAAGGCAGAGAGAGAGACTGCCAGCCACCGCCAGGACAAGCAACATGTAAAGATGCCGGTAAGCCACGAGCCATGTGGCAAGGTACAGAATTATAGAAATGGATTAATTTAAGATATAAGAACAAATAGCAAGAAGCCTGCCATGGCCATACAGTTTGAAAGCAATATAAGTCTCTGTGTTTACTTGGTTGGGTCTGAGTGGCTGTGGGACTGGCAGGTGAAAGAGATTTATCCTGACCGTGGGCCAGGCAGGAAAACTCAAGCTACATAAGTTTGTTTGAAAGTTGTTTTCTTGTTTTTCAGCTGTGTTGGAATATGTAGATCTTTAGTAGTAGCATATAGGTCTCACCTGGGGTTCTGGATATTGATGTGGCCTGTAGTATAGCATGGGGCTTCTGTAGGAGTTGTAGACCTGGATCCGGTGACCAGGAGAGGGCAAATATCTCATTTTTAAAGTAATCAGAGTAAAGTTTTCCACCTTTAGTTTTGCATACATAAACATATTTAAAATTTCGAAACACATAATAAGTAGCAATTGAACCCCCCAGTCTGAATGTGCTTTAGAAGAAGGATTTAAAATGTGATACCTTTATTGGAATCCCCTCAAAGACGACCACCACACCTACACTGAGTCAGGGTAGGATGGGGTTATGCTGACATTTAAATATCCAAACATTCTCTAAGGTATTGTCAATTACAAGTTTATTCATGTGATAGTTAAACATTGCATGACCTGGGGTGGGCTTACGTCTCCCAGATCATTGTTTAATGAATCTCATTAACTGTGACCTAAAGGATTTCCAGTTGTCATTGCAAAACACCTACCAGACGAAGGAGCATCAGGGGACAGTGATGTGGAAGTTGGAGAAGTTACAAGTTCTAATTTTAGAAGTGAAATCTCACCATTTCCACTACATTATATGCAGCGTAGATAGGCCGCTTATCAGATACTACTTTCAAAGAGAAATAAACCTTAATGTCTTGAAGGTAGAAGCACCGAGGCGCTTGTAAATGTCACTTTAGATACATTGAGAAACCTAAGGTTGAATTTGATTAGAAGTGTTTATACACACTCCCTACAGGATGATACAAATAACTAGTACTAGCAATGAAAAAACAGATTAGACTGTTTCTTATGATATTGAATATCATATGAGCTTGGTATATTTTGTTTTTATCACTTCATGATGTGGCATCAGTTTGAGCAACTGAGAATGCATGGCTTCAATAGAACTTGAATACACTTGGGAGAGTGACACCCCATATTTAAGTTGTTACTAATCTTTGGACAAATGTCTACTGTTTATTCCTCAGGTGTCATGGCCTAGTGTCACAGACATCCCTATGGAGTTCTTCCAAGGACTCTGTTTTAGACTACTGTTGTATTACTCTTGTCCCACTAAATCTCAAGCCTGTGTTTTAGTCATAGCTGAGGCTAACATTTGGTGATAAAGCTCTTCTATTGTTTAGTAGACAACACCTTCCCATCTCATCAGTAGTAGTTTTAAAGGTGAAAAAGAAAAATAACATTTTTTAGTCTGTGAATTCTTCAAAGTAAAAAGTTTGAAAATATTTGATTTCTTTAAATGTTGAAAGTGTGAGTAACAAGCAGCAATCTATAATCCCATCTACATCTGAGACTGAACCAAAATAACTAAACATTTCAGAACAGACTGGACAAAGCAACAGTTTCATCAGAATGTACAGCTGTGGATTTTTATTCCATATTTAAAAAGGTAGTATATACTTATTTTGGAACTTTTCTAGTATTTGTGCTTTTATTAAAGCACTAGCAAAATCATAAAATTTTTGTTGAGTACAAACATATTTATATGTATGTGTATAGCAAAAGTTTAAATTTTGAGACATTTAAAGGGAATTATGACAGAGCATTTGAATGCAACAATAGAATCTCTTTGAATTTATTATAATTTGTCTTGTCCTTTAGGTGTCAAAGAGGCCCCTTTCTTCTATAATTATCTTTTCAACATATTCTATTTTGTACTCTTACTCTCATATCATTTGTAAGTATGTTATAATAATTCAGAATTCAAAAGACTACACATTTTGTCAGTGTGAAGAATATGTTCATTTTGCCTCCTCCACGGAATAGACTATTATGACATTCATCTATTTTCAACAGTGTCCACCTTTGATGTTACAGAATAAAATGGAACTAATCATCCAAGGAAGTGTAGGGTAAAATTATCAGGTGAACCACTGATGGCAAGAGGGTTGAAAACATTTTAGTGTTTGAACACAAGCCCAGTGCAAGTCCATAGTGGCAGATCCATTCCTTGTCATCTGTAAGGGTACAGAAACTGCAAACACTATATTGTAGTCTTTCAGGTTTCTTTTAAGCTGTGTAGGAGGGCATGAAAGGCCACTTATCCAAACATAAAGGGACTGTAATGACTTCCCAACAGCACAAGTTTCACTGGATAAAATTTCAATGATCATGAAATAAGCTAAGTGTTTTTCATTTACTGTAAGAAAGTGTCTTGAGGAAAGGCAAGTATAAATGTTGCCAACCATTTAGTCATGGCTTAGTCAAAAGTCACTGCACAACTCTGTGTTTTACCTGTAGGTAGAGAGAGCAGAGACGAAAGGCAAATAAAAGAGTTTGCTGCGGCAATATTATGTGTGTACAGCCATATGTGAAAATTATATATTCTAAGCATTCAATTCTTACTTGATATATTAATTTTCAGATTCATTAATATTTGCAGTACTTGGCTTGAAATTTGCTCAGAAATGTTTCAAAACAAATGTGAATTGTTTGGAATTTCAGAAAATAGAAAACAAACACTCAAATGTTAGACAATTTATTCATATCTCTTAAAAAGTGTTTCAGTGTGTGTGCCTGTGTGTGTGTTCACATGTTCTGGCATGCAAGTTTACATGCATGCAGGTCAAGTGATATTTTAAGGATGTTTTTAAGGATTTTTTTCCCTGTAGCCTGTGGCAGTTTGCTATCAACCCATCAACCACCTTTTAATTACCTGTAAATAATAAACTTGTATTTCAAATAAGTATACTGTTTATCTCTCATACTTTTATAGACAAATTTTCTTTGGACTGCCAGCTCAGAAAAGCAGAAAACAACACGGATATTTATTCATTATGAAAATTCAGCCTATAGTTTAGGCTTGTTTCTAATTAGCTCTTATAACTTAAATTAACCCATTTGTATTCATCTACATGTTGCCACATGGCTTTTACCTCTCTTCCTGCATGTCTTGCTTCCTCTGAGGCTGGTTGGTGACTCCAGAGAACTCTGTCCCCAGGAGTCCCACATAACCTCTTCCTGCATAGCTAGTGGCCATTCAGCTCTTTATTAAACCAATGAGAAGGTGCCTTGGTAAAGACACATCTCCACCATGTACAAGGTGATTATTCCACAACAAACTGGGTGTTAGAACATTTTAAAAATTTAACAAGTAAAAGATAAGCTTTGCAAAGTAAATGATTTGCTTCGTTACAACATTTATGTGTAATTAGGTTTTATGTTTTCACTTGCTGTCTGAAGTAAACTTCATCACTGTGTTTAAACTGCAATCATCACTGAATTCACTTTAATTTTGTCAAGGGACCAAGCTTGTCCTTTCTACTTCTTAGTTACTTCTTCAACTTCTTCTTAGCTAAATGTTTAAAAGACAAGTGATGAATCAATGCCTAACATTGAAGATGTCAATTTCTCACAAATTCCTACATGATGTATATAAGAAACTTTATGCAAATTAAATTTTTCAGATTCAATATATAATTCATTGGCAAAGAGCAGTAATAATTATTTCATTTATAATCAATTATTTGATTTTCTAATATTTTTATTTAAAAGAGAAAAGACAAATACAGAAATCACTTCTTTGTGCTTTAATTGTACATTAGTTTTATTGAGCTAATTTTCATAGAGAACTGTGAAGAGAAAATTATATTTTATTTTCTGGTTTTGCTCTTATTGCTTAGGAAAATGTAGCAAATAAGATTGATAGGAAAAGCAAATATTGCTGTGTTTTCAGACAAAATTATTTTAAGGTTAACACTAATAAAACTAATAAAATAAAATGTATCCCCCTATTTTCCATTCAAAGCTAAAAAAATGTTAAATGCCTTTAAAAGAAAAAAAGCCTCTAGGCTTGGAAAAACTTTATATATATATATAACAAAAATATTTTAGACATAAAATTTTGTATAACATGATCCATTTATTAAAGTATAATGTGCAAGAAAATAATCCGTTTTTGAAATAGAGTTATCTTCTTCAATTTTTTCAAGACTCATTAGACTGTTTACCATAACTTTACAATACAAATGAAATTTCCCAAAATTTAATCATATTTAATTTTAATTAAATCTAATGACCATAATGTGGTATAGGAATTATACTAACATTAGCTTATTAATATATTATTATAAATTAATATAGAAATATTACAGAGAGAAGTACATATTGAGAAAAATATATGACTTGATTAAATTATGCCTTCATTATAAATTAAAGTTGCTTTAATAAAAATTTGATTCTGTGTCTTCATAATTCATTGAAGAAATGTGTTTATTTTCACAGTTATGTGTATTTTTGAGTGCTGTGGGATGTTCTGTATGGCAAATGTGTTGCTAATAAAACACTGATTGGCCAGTGGCTAGGCAGGAAGTATAGGCGGGACAAGGAGGAGAGAATTCTGGGAAGTGGAAGGCTAAGCCGGAGACACTGCCAGCCGCCGCCATGACAAACAGCATGTGAAGATGCCGGTAAGCCACAAGCAATGTGTCAAGGTATAGATTTATAGAAATGGATTAATTTAAGATGTAAGAACTAGATAGCTAGAAGCCTGAGCCATTAGCCAAACAGTTTAAACAATATAAGTCTCTGTGTTTACTTGGTTGGGTCTGAGCGGCCGTGGGACTGGCAGGTGGCAGAGATTTGTCCTAACTGTGGGCCAGGCAGGAAAACTCTAGCTACATTTGAGTGTATAAATAGAATAAATATAATATTATTTTCCTGTAGTTTTTAATCACCACTTGGAAACAGGCTTACCTCCACCAAGTTCTACTGGATAATTATTTACAAGAAGCTTCTTGAGTTGAACAGGCATCTTTTTGATCATTTGGTCAGTTTAAAATGTTTACTATCTTCCTGATATCTTAGAAAACCATTGCTTGGTATTTATGGATATTTTTTATATTTTTCTTTAAACAGTACTTTCGTTTATTTACCTAGTGTGTGTGTGTTGTGGATATGTACATGAGCATGAGCACATGAAGGAACATAGAGGGGAAATCAGAGTAAAACTTCCTAGATTCCTTTCTCGCCGTTTAGAATTAGAGTCCTGACATTCAAACACATGTCTTCAGGATTGGGGGCAAGTGTTTTTACCCACTGAACCATTTTGACATACCTTCAGCAATATTTTTAATGTTCTGTCTGTGCTCTTGTGAAACTATCTTCTGATAAAGCTCAGTGCCTTGGCCGGGCATTGGTGGCGCACGCCTTTAATCCCAGCACTCGGGAGGCAGAGCCAGGTGAATCTCTGTGAGTTCGAGGCCAGCCTGGGCTACCAAGTGAGTTCCAGGAAAGGTGCAAAGCTACACAGAGAAACCCTGTCTCAAAAAACCAAAAAAAAAAAAAAAAAAAAAAGCTCAGTGCCTTTACTTCTTGGGTACCAACTTGCTCAGCAAGAAACTCAGACACTGAAACACAGCGATGCTCTGAGAGGGAATGTCCAACACAACTTCACTACTTCTAAAAAGTGAGATCTCAGTTCTCAAATGCCTACCAAACATTTAGCATTATTAGAAAATCAGCACTTAACTGACAAAATAAGGTTGCATTGTTAATATTTTTCATACACACACACAGAGGCCACATATCATTGATAGCACCATTTGAGTCTCATTTTTAACACGGAACTTCTCACCTTGTGCTAGGGAAGTTCTCAGGAATCCACAAGCATGACCACACGTTAGAATACTAGCAATACTGGGGAGGGTACCCCAGTTGGCCTACCCCTATAATCAGATTGGCGAATACCCTAACTGTCTTCATAGAGCCTTCATCCAGTAACTTACTGATAGAAGCAGATGCAAAGATCCACAGCCAAGCAACATGGTGAGCTCCAGGAGTCCAGTTGAGGAGAGGAAAGAGGGTTTCTATGAGAAAGGGACACCAAGATCATGATGGGGAAACATACAGAGACAACTAAACCAAACTAGTGGGAACTCATGAACTTTAGACCAATAGCTGTGGAAGCTACATGGGACTGGACTAGGCCCTCTGCATAAGTGAGACAGTTGTGTAGCTTAGACTGTTTAAGAGGCTCCTGGCAATGAGTTCAGGATCTATCCCTGATGCATGAGCTGGCTTTTTGGAGTCCATTACCTATGATAGGACACCTTGCACAGCCTTGATGCAGGGGGAGGAGCTTGGTCCTGCCTCAACTGAATTTATCAGGCTTTGCTGACTCACCATGGGAGGCCTTACCTTTTTGGAAGAGGGGATTGGAGATGGATGGGGGGATAGTGTGTGGGTGGAGGGGGAGGAGGGATGAGAGGAAAAGAAAAACACTGAACTTCTCTTTTTATAAGATTTTTAATTATAGTAGGCAGACTGTTACATGTTGTGAACAGAGCACAGCATTCTATCTGTCTTTGCACAGGAGTTGATTGAGAGCAACAGCATAACTCTGTTCATTACAAAACCCACATCATGTTTATTTCTGTCTGGAAATACATGAAAAGGAGACTGACCATTCACGGATAATCATTCATAAGCTTAAGCCAACCCTGCTGGGTTTTCATGTATACTCAGGAAGCATGCTCATTCGTATTGAAAGAGAAACTGCCCAGGTCATAGTGTACCTCATAGAGGAACCATTGTTATCTCACTGTGTAAAGGGGCCAGGGCTAAGGGCTATGGCAAAATCAGACATCTCATGACATTACTAGATTACTAGAGTTACAGGCAATCTTTACTTCCAATCTCATACAACTACTGCAGGTTTCACTTCTAAGATAAGATCAAATATTCTGAAGCTCATGCTGTCTCTTGAATCCAAATGCCCGGTGTCTACTTTCAGTTAGGCACTTTCCCAGCTGCCAATACATTCACATTCGTTAGTGTTTTCAGTGACAGTTTTCATCTGCAAAAGAAAAATTGAATTGTACTGTCTATGGACATAAAGGCTTAATAATGACCATCATTCCAGGTGTAGGACTTCATAATTACCAAAACAAAGCAAATAGGTGTTGTTTGAAAATTTCTTACTGTGAAGTCTAAGCATTATTGCTGCTATATTATTTTTTGATCATTAGTCAGTGAATATAATGACAACTGTGTCCTTATATTCATTTTCTAAACATTTCTAAATGTTCGGGAATGAGAAAGACTAGCAGAGGGATACTGCAATGAACTGTGCAATCCTTGCATTAAATCTTGGGGTTCCTATGCAATATAGTAAAATGTCTATTTAGTTTGGTGCATGGTCAACAAGCAGGAAGGTATTACTGGTGAAATAAATTATTTTTGGTAATAAGATACTCTGGTGGTGTGTGATGCTGCAGACCCATCAATATAAATCTTGGGAACCTAAAACAGGAGAATCACCAATGCAAGGCCAGCCTGGGCTGTATAGTCAGTATGAGGTCTGACATGTCTTTACAGAAAGAAAGTCATCTTCCAAAATTGTACAACTGAATGTCACAATGACTAGTAAATACAGTCCTATAGAAATATGATGGAGGTTTTTTTTATTTAATTAACATTTTTCATTTTATTTACATACTGAGAGTTTCTCCTCCCTCCTCTCCTCCTGTGCCCCATCTGCATCTACCCTTTTCCCCATCCACTCCTCCTCCTTCTCCATTCAGAAAGGGGAAGCCTCCCATGGGATTGAAAAAAGCATGGCACATCAAGTTGAGACAGGACCAAGCTCCTCCCCCTGCATCATGGCTGAGCAAGATAATCCAGCATGGGGGACAGGTTCCCAAAAGCCAGCTAAGTGCCAGAGACAGGTCCTGATCTCAATGCTAGGAGCCTTACAAACAGACCAAGCAACACAACTGTCACACATATGCAAAGGGCCTAGGTTGTTCCTATGCAGACTCCCTATCTTTTGATACAGAGTCCATGAGTTCCCAAGAGCTCAGGTCAGCTGTCTCTGTGGGTTCCTCATCCATGAACTTGACCACCACCACCACCACCCCCAGCTCCTACAACCCCTCTTCCCTTTCTTTAGCAGGACTCCTGGAGCTTGGCCCAGTGTTTGGCTGTGGATCTCTGCATCTGCTTCTGTCAGTTACTAAGTAAAAGCTCTCTGATGACAATTAGGGTAGTCACCAGTCTGATTACAGTAGATGGCTGATTCAGGCACCCTCTCCACTATTGCTAGGAGTCTTAGCTAGGGTCACCCTTGTGATTCCTGGGAGTTTCCCTGGCATCAGGTTTCTCCCTAACCCTGAAAGTGCTGCTCCCTTCCACATCAAGTTGTCTCTTTCTTTACTCCTTCACTTCATTCTGCCTCAATATGCCTCCCAATCCCAGTCCACTCAAACCACTCCCTCATGTTCCCATCCTCCCATCATCATACCCCCACCCCCAGTTTACCCAGGAGATTGCTTCTATTTCCCCTTCCAAGGGAAATCCATGTATTACTCTTCTGGCACTCCTTGTTATCTAGCCTCTCTGGGGCTGCAGATTGTAAATTGTATATCGTATATTTTACTCCTAATATCCACTTCTGAGTGAATATCTACCATGTTTGTCTTTCTGAGTCTGGGTTACCTCACTCTGTTGGAGAGGATGTGGAGTAAGGGGAACACTGCGGGTAAGAGTGCAATCTTGAATAGCCATTTTTGAAATCAATATGATGGTTTCTCATAAAATTGGGAATCACTCTACCTCACAACAGAGCTATACCAATCTTGGACCTATACCCAAAAGATGTTCAATCATACCACAATGCCACTTGCTCAACTATGTTCATAGCAGTATTATTCTTAATAGTCAGAACCTGGAAACAACCTAGATGCCCCTCAGCTGAAGAATGGATAAGGAAAATGAGGTACATTTACACAATGGAATATTAGTCAGTTGTAAAAAAACAATGACCTCATGAAATTTGGGGGCAAATACATGGAACTAGAAAAAATGATGCAGTGTTAACAGACATTTGTTTTCAGTTGTTGCAAAGCAAAGAGAAAATTAAAATGTTGACATACTGCACTGTTTCATGGCCACAAAAAATGCATATGCATATTTTCAAATTTTTCAAAATGGGTATTTTAATGCTGCCAATATAAAAATAAACTGATTGGGTATAGCTTCATTAATTAACATGGTTGATTTTTTTCTATGACATATTGTGGTACTTAAGTGTATACAGTATTTTATAACTAAAATTAAAACGTGCACACTTCACATGTATGCTTAATTTACAACATTACAGTAAATACTTAATTCTAATTTTAGATTATTAACATTAATACCATGAGATAAGTATTCTTGTTTTCTTTTGTACTAATCAGCTTATGTGAAGAACGTATTTGCTAGACTTTCTCATATAGCTATAAGTCACTTGCTTCTGAGATGTATATATTTTCACATTTTATTCAGTCTCAGAATCTACTATGTGATGAATTGTGTACTGATAAGACCAGGTTAAATTGATACCATTTCAACACATTCTAGTTCATCTTACCTCTACAAAAGAAGTCAAACCTATCGGTCTTTGAAATATATGAGAGACATTTACTGAGGGAAATTTATATTGGCCAAACATATCAATTCAGTTTCAGGTATGAAACCTGAACTTCCTGATCCACATATAACAAATGGAGCAATTACTTACTCATCTCACTCTGGTTTCCATTATCCTGACTGATTCTCAGAATTATTTCCAATGTGTTTATATCTCTACCAGCTGAATTCCATTTCAGTATTAACTTTTAAAAGCTCATCTAAGATAATAAAAATATGAGCAAAATATGAACTATCTGTGTTCTATACATTTGAACTCAGAGCTTTACTGTTTGAGCTATAAACAAAATAACTTATTGAAAGGTGATTGTGGAGAAAGGCTTCTTTAGATGTGTGATCACAGAGGAAGGATGGTATCAGGACGCTAAAATGAAGGATGATGAGATGTAGGTGTAACGGTCTTATTAAATAAGAAACACAGAGCCGATTCAGAGAAGAAAGCCAAGAGATCAGAGCAATAGCTAAGAGCTGAGATTAAAAACCTTATCCTTCCTGCCACTGCTGTTGTACCTCTCCAAAAGAGAGCTACTTCCTGCGTCTGTCTTTATAAAGACTTTCTGTTCTGCCTTCTCATTGGTTGTAAACCCAACCACATGACTGCCTCGTCACTGCCTGTTTGTACAGACCTCCAGGTCTTCTATGGTTGGTATTGAATTAAAGGCGTGTGTCTCCAATGCTGGCTGTATCCTTGAACACACAGAGATGTACCTAGCTCTGCCTACCAAGTGCTGGGATTAAAGGCATGTGCCACCACCACCCAGCTTTCGCTATGGCTTGCTAATAGCTCTGACCCCCGGGCAACTTTATTTATTAACATACAAATAAAATCACATTTCAGTACAAATAAAATATCACCATAATGAGAACTTCTGATTTATGCTAATTTTAATAAAATTTATCAAGTACTTTCTTGAAAAATGTTGATATTGTCTCCTCTTAAATTTTACCAGAAAACAATAGCTTGGAACAGTGAGATATCCCAGGGTGTGAAGATGTTTTCCAGATAAGCCTAAGAATAGAGTTCAATGATCAGAACTCCTGTAAAAGTGGAGGGAAGAAACAACCTGATGTAGGTGTCTGCTGATATCCACATCCAAGCCTTGGCATGAACACTTCTCCCATATCGTCATATACACACACATACACACACACACACACACACACACACACACACACACGCACGCACGCACACACACACACAGAGACAGAGAGACAGAGACAGAGACAGAGACAGAGAGAAATATAGAAAGACAGAGACAGACAAACAGATTAATAATAACAAATGAAATTTTGAAAAGAAATTAAAACTAAAAAGAAATTACATGTCACTAAAACCATTCAGTGGAAAGGGGTGGTGACATGGGATGGAGAGTATGGGAAGAAATGCTGGGAAATAACTCCACCAGAAAAATTCTTGCCTCACATAAGGACTGGAATGCAATTAACAAGAGAAGTGTGCCTTGTTCTAATTTCATGGCTTATCAGTTTGTCTTACCAGGCCATTTTACTTCCTTTCAGTATCTCCTAAGTTCCTCTCCTAGTCTCTTCCACTTTGAACATTCATGGCAAACCGATTGAAAGAGTGATTCTACCATGAAGAAAGAACAAAATGAGATTCCAAGCCTTACTTTACCAGGATGAGATATACAATATAAAGTTTGGTGTAGTATAAATCCCTAGAGATGCAATTGTTAAACACAGCTGGTTTTGAAAATAAGACTATGTGTTCATAAATTTAATGTGTAAAATTAAATAGCAAATTTTACAGTATTAAAAAATGCAAAACCTCTGTGAGCATTTTAAAACATTAACAACCTTGTATCAGATATTGGAGAGTACAAAATGGATGATCCTACCACTTTAATAAAATGATACATTCACTGGGCTAGAAATAAATATACTGAGTAGGATTTCTACTTTTGTTTCCCAACTTGGGGCCCAACACAGTGTTGCCAGTGGGCCAGATTTCCTTCAATGAGGTCATTGTTATACTCTAACATTTCAGGACTTAAATGAAATCAAATTTCCTTCTATTATGAAACACAAAATCTTTGCTTTTCTTTGACATGCCCACTGATACTGTTATTTTAACAATGTTTTTACTGCTGCTAATATATTTCAAGCCATCTGAATAATATGGCAGATAATTTTTTGAAGATCCACCTGGGATGACACAAGTTGCCATGGAAGTTGGGATTTCCCTATCCAGGATCTTAGACTTGTTAATAGAAGAGCTTGGGAGCTGACTCAGAAGGAAGTTCCACAACAGTTTTACTGGTGCTTAAAGACAGATTGTAGGGCAGGCTTTAGTGGTATCTGGGGGAGGAAAATCAAGCTGAGGAAAAGCAAAAGCCAGGCCATTTGACTTGAGCCACCTTGAGGGTCAACCAAATGGTACAGAGCAAGAAGCAGCGTGAGAGGGAGGAGAGTGCCAGAGAGATGATGAAAACCCAAAGAACCATTGAAAGCATGCTTTTTCCAACCAGCATCTAAAAGATACAGAAAAGAATAGACTTTATGTCTAGCTGACAAGTGAGAAAAGCAGACAACATACTCACACTGCAAATTTTAAGCTTCTGCTCAGAGGTGACAGTTCTGGGAATGAAGGAGAAATATTCCTCCCATTTTTAGCATATTTTTAGATGAACACTGCTTCCTGGGGGGTGGTACCTGTAGCAGACAATTGACCTGGATTATTTCTTAAGAGGGACCCCGATGATAAGGCTCCACCTCAAGATAGATTCCACACTTTTGGTTAGAAGATAGTGGCTTTCTGTTAATGGTTAAATAGCTAATGTAGCACCACAGAATTTCTTACATTTTGAAACATATACTTCAGGAATAAAAGAGACTATCAAAGAAATATGTAGTTTGATAACTGCAATTGGCAGCTTTTCCGTGTCCTGCCTGGCCCATTATCTTTTAAAATAATCACTCAGAGGCTTAATATTAATCACAAACTATTTGGTCTATAGCTCAGGCTTATTAATAGATAGCTATTACATCTTAAATCAACCCATTTCTATTAATCTGTGTATAGCTATATGTCTCATGGCTTTACCTGTGTTCTATTACATCTTGCTCCCCCAGCAGCTCACAGTGGCTTCCATGACTCTGCCATTCTTCTCCCTGTATCTCTCTTGGATTTCCCGCATGGATATATCCTGTCTTGCCATAGGCCAAAGCTTCTTTATTAACCAATGGTAGCAATACATATTCACAGCATACAGAAAGACCATCCCACAGCTTATAACTACTCTTTATTTGGCCCCTAAGGGATGTTGTACTCAAATAGTGTTTGGTAACTTGGCCTTAATAGAAGAAGGTTACATTGTGGTTCCTTTGTTCCTTCTTCTTGGGTATAGAATATAGAACTAATATACCATGTACATTATATAAAATGAGGATTCATTTGTATTGGTGAGAGAACAGTTTGACTCTCTAGAAAATGGTTACTTGATGGTAATTTATATGTTTCACACAATTTTCTTAAATTCAGGGAAAAGAACAAAAACAAGAATTAGTACATTATAATGAAAACTCAAATGTATGAAAGCTGTATTCTCAACAACAGCTCCAATCACTGGAAGATGCTCACTCTATAAGAGTGAAAATACAGTCATCAAGAAGGAAGTTTTGTTGTTGTTGTTGTGTGTGAAGATATTTCTGTTCCCCCAACATTTAAAATTAAAGTAGAATAAACAAGACCCTGAAAAAACCTTAAGGGCTCTGTAACAAATAATTATGTTTAGGCATAAAAGAGATCATGCTTCTTTGAGTAAATGTTATTAAAACAGGTCTCACTGTTACAAGATCATAACAAGTTAAATGTACTGGTATTAAAGTGAATAGCTATAAATAGAACAAGAAGGAAGGAAGAAGAGTCACAAGTCTTAAAGTAAAAATAAATAGTTTTCAATGTCTTTATTGAAATATTAGTTTCAAATTAAGCAGACACAGGAGAGGTGCTACATTGAAAAAAATATATAAGTAATTATAATCCTCCCCCAAAATAACTTTCCTGTTAGCATTGATTGCATAGTGTCCCGTAAGTTTGGGTATGTTGTGCATTCATTGTCTTTGAATTCTAGGAAGTCTTTAATTTCTTTATTTCCTCCTTGATCCAGTGGTGATTCAGTTGAGCATTGTTCACTTTTTATGAATTTTAAATACAAATTTATGTTTCATATAAAATACCTCATTTGGCTGTCTCATGATTTAGGTGAAAAATCTTAGAGACTTTTATATCTCTTTATTTAACAAAAGGAAAACTGTTGTGGAAAATCAAAGTGAGGAACTAAGAGTCATTCAGCTCCGCAGCAAGCAGAAAAGCAGGGAATAATGACTCTAAGAAGATTAATGGACCCTTCACTTAAATTTTTAAGATGGCCAAAGTTTGAATTCTTTTCCCTACAGAAGACAGAATTTTGGTGGGCTTCCCCATCCTCATCTGTCAAATGGAGGTTACTATTTTAGGGAACTTTCAGATCTGCCACCTAAGGGCTACTGTGGTGGGGGATATCAACCAACTTTTCCGTATTTGTTTGTACTATCCAGTCCCTGCAGTAGCTTCAGTGAGAGAAAGAACAAGATTTTATCATTTTCCCTACGATATAAAAGCCTCAGCTGTCAGGGGAAACTAGGACAACTTCCCTGGGTGCCATTCCAACTCTTGGGAGTCTGTCTCTACTTGCTTTCTCCACTTGTGTGGCTTCATCTTTCAATAAACTTGGCTGTTCTGAGGCCTAGCTTTTCCTGCCTGTTATTTTTTTTAAATCAGAGGAGATACAGAACCCACTTCACAAACTTCAAAGGACATCTTCCTGATGGTATCAAATTATTCCAAGAAATGTAGTTGCTAAATTATATTGTCTTTTTTGGATACAGAGTGTTTACTTAGTGAACAACAGTGTTCAATGCAGCCATGTGTGATGTCTTTAAACTTAAGAAACATGCTTATTGCAATTCAGAAGAATTTTAAAATCAACCTACTTAATACATGTGATTTGTATTCAAAGCTTAATTATATGTATATTA
>CABHPR010155182.1:0-14921 GCA_902168415.1 Peromyscus melanophrys
ATAATTTCTAGCCTTTTAGGTTAAACCACCCATCACCAATTATAACAGACCAACACACAGCACCAGGTCTCCCGCGAGCAGTTTGATTTACACTGTCAAGTATCTCGGTAGAGGTTGTGCCTTTTCTGGACCCTGGAGTCTGATTTGTACGTTTCAAAACTGCTGGATGTGTTAAATGCCCTAATATAAATCTTGATGATCATCTGAGTAACTTGGGATTTGTACCCTTCATCCCCCAACCCTGTTGAAAGATGAACTTTCTCCTTTGGCTCCCTCTGTTCAGGAGAGTGTGGCTTTGTGAATCAGAATCCAGATAGCCCTGCCCACTTCCCCTGATCTTTCTTTTTATGCCTTCCCCGAGCAGACATGAGCAGATGCATCACTTTTGTGTACCACCAAGCTTTTAATGTGGAGGTGGTAGTGGAAACACACCTCTGTGGATTTGATCCTTCCCTCAGTTCCCAAGTTACTCTGTCTTGAGCTCTTACCCTTCTAAAACATGTAGGGCAGCAGCCATAGGATGAATTCTCTCTAGTAGGTGTCCTTTCCTAACCATGTCCTTTTCTCAGGAAGTCTGGGACCACTGAAATTTGATGACTATTTCCCAAACCAGGTGAAAAATATCTTTTTGCTTTTAATTGGTCCCTTTTGAGGTAACAGCTATTTTTAGCACAGAAAGGGAAGTAGTTATGAGGGAAGCTAACATACATTACCAAATAATGTATCCTACTTTCTTATGACACAAAAGAAATAAAATACCCTTTCTGCAGCCCTAATGATTTGAAAGGTCATGTTTCTCTCTGTCCATGACATGTTGTGCGAGCATTTTCACACTGGCAGTCATCACTTTTCTTGGCATTCTGCAACTTTAGCCCACTAGGCTAGGTGCTGTTGGACCAATACTGTGCTTGCCACACCACAGCCGGAGAGCATGAGGGCTGAATAACGCAGTCTGTGACCTTGAAACAGAAGGAAGTCAGTATCAGCATCCTCCTCAAAGCTCAACATCACTCTGAGGGCAGAGGATCCAGATACAGATGTTCTCTGTTTCCTCCTTCCATGCTATCAAAACTGTTACCTTGCACTGTTCTTTTGTTTTTCCATGCTAGCCTCGAAAATTCAGTGTCTCTTTCTTCACGAGTAAGTCCTCATACCTGTGATTAATGCCATCCTTTCTTGCTTTCTGGGGCAGTTTGCATCATCAGTTACCAGCTCCTGTCCTTGCCATGGGCTCTTTCTAATGTCTGAGAAGACACACCATCGTAGTTTGGGGAAGAGTCATGTGTTATTACCACTCTTCTCCAGTTGGATGTGGGGTTTTTTTCCCTCCCATTTCTATGCATTTCCCAAGTATCCATACTTCTCCTTCTATGCACATATCCATTCATTACCACTTACCTCATTTTGTCTATCTTTATAAGAGACCAACTAAATAAAAGGGAAGAATCAAGTCTGGCTTATTCCAGGCTATACCCCAATGCTAATACACATTCTAACATTTGTTGGGCACTCAAAAATTAAGGATCACACTGGATTTCTGATATTAATGGTGCTTTTTAAAACCAATTACATTCTCACAGACATTCAAGTGTTTCCAGTTATAGTCTAGCACGGTGATGGAGGCATCAAGATGCTGAGTTATGGCTAACATGGGCTACACAGAAAGATCCAGTGTTACAATAAACTGAAGAACTCAGTGCTGTTGATGATCCCTCTCTTGTGGACCCTCCAGCACACTCATTATTCTCACCTTTTAATCTCTCTATCAAAGTCTTGCTCCTCCAAAGCTTACAAACTAACTCACTGCCTTCACTACAGCCATTTTTCCAGAATATTGTATCAGATTCTAAAACTCTAGGATCCCAATTCTGACTGGGCACTTTTAGAAGACCAGTCTCAGCCATTCAAAAAATCTTGAGCAAAATATACTGTTTGCATTGTCTAAAGTCTAAAGTCCTTATCTTGGCATTCAAGGCATGCCATAAACTGCATCCTGATGTCTCTAGGCATCCATCCTAAATTCCCTGGAGCCAGGCTTTTTCCTTACTAATACCACAGCATCTCTTGTTTTCCTTCCTTAGACTTTAGCTTTAATGTTGGATGTCCTGCCTACAACGCTCCCTAACTCAGTCTAAGTAGTGTCCATAATTTAATAGTCGACCTAGATTGCCACTTATTTATGTATTCATTAAGGCCCACAAAGAATTCTAAGGTATAATGGCATCTATTTGAACCATTATTTTGAAATATGACAGTGTACTTAATTACCTTATTTCATTTTATTAATTTTAGATAGTTTTATAAGACATTCTCATGTTAAAACTCAAGGAGTAAAAAAGTGTATGTAAAACACTGGTCTTTTGCCCAATCCTGTTAGCCAACCAGGTGGCTCCCAGAAACTACCAAATATCATAATTTTTTTATGTATCTTTGTGGAGACATTCCATTAGTAGACAATAAGAGCTAGTGCTCTCTAGTTTGCTCAGGATTTTATATCAAACATTTCTCTCCTCCATAGCTATTTAATATTTTATTTACTCACTATTTCCCATTTACAAAGGCCATATGGCTTATGTCCTTTATAGGATGTCACACAAACATTTGTTGATGGAATGTCCGATTCTTTCAAGTTTGGAATAAACTGTTCAGTGCTGAGATAGACTCTCTGCTACCTTCATCCTCAAGTGAGAAGGATAAAAAGAATAAACAGCAGGTTTTCCAAACACTTCCTCCATGTAACCATTAAAGGGGAATTAAGGCATGACAAACCACACATGCAGATGTGCATTGTTCCTTCCTGATACTTTAATATGTTCCAGATCCAAGAGCACGTTACTGTTTCCTTTGGTTCTGATACATATGCTGATACAAAGATTAACAGAGTCACTGGTTTGTAATGGATGATTCTGTTTCATTTTAGAAATCACCCCCTTCTGAAGCATTCCAAGTTCACTGAAAGTATGTTTGCATTGAAATTTTTCTCATAATTGCGTCCATCTCCATTTCATGTTGGACATATTAGAAATGACATGACAGCCCACCCACCTTGTCGCTGCTTGCTAAATGTCTTACAGTCCTACGATTATTTTAAATGTGTGTATGAAACTATGAAAATGATAAGACCCCAAGACAATGTTTCATATAAAAATAATATCAAACAGTTAACCCTTGGGAGAAAATACATTTCATTCATGAGTGAACAATTAGCTTAGTCATTCTGTTTTAACATATTATGTGGTACATAGTACTGTCAATGTTGAGTGTCAAGTTGTCTATCTGGTTAATGAGAATCCAACTAGGTAAGTCAGAGTCCCTCAGAATCTATTAGAGAGACTTTGACTATCAAACTGACTGCTTCAAATTCAGCAAACTAACCTGAAAAGTACCAGGTTTTCCTTTTTCTTCACACTGTGCAAACAAGAACCAGAATGCATCCTGCATATAAGTCCCTAGAATCGGAAGGTTTTTTTTTTTCTTTTCTTTTTTTTTTTTTTAGCTGTTAACTTTATGTTTAAACTAATGCCCAAGATTCAAATAGTAATTACGAAGGCATAGCTTTTCTTAGAAATTAAACATATTTGGAGGAAACTGCTTTTAAAAAACGTTGCTTTAGATGGCTTTTAAAAATGTGAAAATTTATTTTCTCAGAAGTCTGGAAAATTCTGGTCTTTTTAGGTTTAGAATTTTAGTAGCTCATTCAACCAGCAGAATTGCAGTTCACGTTGAAGTTCCAGTTTATGATGTTTTGCTTGGTGACCATTTTCTTCTGAATAAACATGCACAAAACTCATTTTCAAAAGTTTGTTCTCTAGTCTGTGGGCCTATCACCCAGAGAGTCTCATAAATATAAAATTCAGAATTATAAAATATTCTCATGTGGGGCTGGAAAGGTAGCTCAGCAGTTAGAGCACTTGGTGACCTTGCAGGGGACCAAGGTTCAGTTCTCAGCAGTCACATGGTAGCTCATGATCATCTGTAACTCCAATTCCAGGGGATCTAATGCCCTCTTCTGGCCTTCAAGGGCACTAGGCACCCATGAAACACACATGCGTGCATGCGTGAAGGCACAACATTCACACATATAAAATAAACAAATACTTTTCAACCAAAACATTTATGTGTAAGTGAATAACATGTGAATTAATAACTTTGATTTGATGAATGAAACTTTCATTTTTAGTTTTTATAGGTTAGGTATATATTATCATAATGGTTAAAATATTTACCAAGCAAACATGAAATATCATCTAACAGATAGACACGTTACTCCAGGAACATGCCCAGACTTTGGTAACATGGGTTGGCAATACTTTGTCTCGATTGGCATGACACATAGCTAGGAAGTGAGTACCTCCAAATGATGATGCTGTCTTTCTAAGAGCAGCTCCTGGTGAAGTTTGTCAGCCACTGAGACCGAGACAGTAGTTGTCCAAGACACAGGAAGTAACTAAAGCAGCAGGGATTCTCTTTTTCTCCTACTATTTCTAGATTGCACGGGGATCACAAAGAGACAAGAAAAACAATAGAGCAACTTGAGCAGATCACATTTTCGACTAGGAAAATTGTGCCTAAGGTGTTCCATCAGCAAGAAACAAAGAAGGGAATTGCTCTTCTCGGCTGATGAACTTCCTCCTGAACAAACCCTTACCTTGTTTTCATTCTGATTTTTACAGTGTAGCAGAAGTACAAAGATGTTTATTCTCAGGGGGTTTGCTCCCCGTGGCACCAGCTTTTGCTAATCCTCTGCAGCCTCAGTTCCTTTGGTTGGTGGCCATCTGGCACGCTGCCTTTGATTTTATGAATAAGGTCTCCAATTGTTTCTGCAGCTGTTATCAGTGCAGCCTGACCTGCTCCAAATGGGGATAAGAGGGGGGAAATTTCCCCACAACTTGCACGGCATTCCATTCCTGTGGCTCTCTTCCCAGACCGCTCCTTGTGATTTTCCTAGTGTACATTCCTCAGTGCAGATGGTGACACGGCTAGACCTTAGTGTAAGGAACACATAAAAGTGAGCTTTTCTCAGGAATCATCGTTTATAACTATACTTATGAATTACGGATGAGATGTATTAAGTCTCTGCATCTTATACATGTTGTTGTTTTCATTCTTGGTCCTTAAAGGTGCTTGTAACTATACAATTTCTTTATACCTCCAATGAGTTGTTTCTTGTGTCTCTAGTAAGGTTAATATTTGGCATAATGATGTCATATAAAATAATAATTTTCAAGTTGTGCTCCTAGGGGCCCAGAAGAAGGAAAGAGATGAGAGCAATGGACAGCTACCTGCTGGCCTCAGTTTCAAGTGCTGAGAGAGAAGGGTCTTGAGTTTGAGGCCAGTTTGAGTTATGCAGCAAGACCACATCAGGACATTAGGAAGTTGAAGGCATTTCAGTACTGTTTTAGAGAATAGCTGAATTCACTTACTGCAAAAGGCAGAATCGAGCCAATTCAACACATAGATAGATAATCTAGTGCCATCATTAAAAGCGTTTTTATTCTTTCCCCTCCAAACAGATCTCTTTGTAGCAAAGCTTCCTACAATTTCAGCTTCTAGTCTTCTAGTTAAAAAAACACACAAAACATCCATTTTAGGGTAGCTGTCGAAGGTTGACCCAGGGAGCACATTAAATCACCTAGGAGCTCCTCTCTGGGAATAAATACATCTGTTTGCTCTTGGGTCCTCGTAGGGTCTTGAGAAAGCCTGGGAAGATGTGACAGGGGATGACAGTAATGGAGAAGAAACATGTTTCCTAGGTTATCACTTCAGGAAACTGTAATGCATTCTGGGGCCACTGGGCTAGGTGTGGAGGGGAATTTAAAGAGGAGGCAGAAAGGGCAGTGATAGGAAAATCAGGCTTAAGGAGAGAGTGAAGAAAAGATACTTAGCAAGAGGAGGGGACAGGTTGGGACACGCTGGGAGGCACTCTCTTCAGTTACCCCTACTGTTCGTCTACACTATTCCTACTTCTAAAGCAGCACAAGCCTTTCTTTTTCTATATGAATCCTCTGTCCTTCTGATCATGGCAACAATAAAGGTATGTTTTCACTTTTGTATCACCACCCTTACCCATCATAACATCGAAATAATTTATTCATCTGGAGTTGTCTCTTTCATTACTCTCTAGGTTCAGCCGGGAAGCTTCTCAAGAATGCATGAAATAGGTCATATATCTTGACATTCATTGTCTCTGTTTTCACATGGAGAGTTACTCAAAATATGATATCATGCTCTATATGTATATTCTCCCCCACAGAGTATTTATTTCACTTCCATAATTTTCAGATGAAAAAAAAAAAGGTCTGCGGAGTCATCTTTTGCATTATATTAAAGTGAGAATCAAGACTGAGTTACTAGTGACTCCTTATGTTCAAATTGTTTCACCCTCGAGCCTGTTCTGGAGGGAATGAATGGGCTTGCAGTATGCCTCTGCTCTCACACAGTGATTTTGCGTTTCTGCTTTGAAGAGTTAATCCTAACGATCAATTTGCTGGCAGCTTAGTTTACACACAGGAAAAAGAAAACAGCAAGACTGTATAACTACAGTTTCAGCCGATGCCAGCTTGAGATAAGAATGGGTGTCGGTGCACGCCTTTAATCCCAGCACTCGGGAGGCAGAGGCAGGCGGATCTTTGTGAGTTCCAGGCCAGCCTGGTCTACAGAGTGAGATCTAGGAAAGGCACAAAGCTACACAGAGAAACCCTGTCTGGAAAAAAACATAATAATAATAATAATAATAATAATAATAATAATAATAGGAACTAACATGGTAATAAACTAGAATTCTGCCTCGCATTTTCTTAGCAACTGTCCTTGCTCTTGTACATGAAATTTTCAACGGTACATAATATTGCCATGGGATCCTTAACAGTTGGCAAAATGCTTTGATGTGCAATTTCCGGTTTCTGCAGTCTGTGATCTCTGCCTGCCTTCAGACCAGGATGACTGATATCCAAGATGCCACTGTGACTGAAAACACAGCTCCAGCTCCTTTTTTTTTCTTCAGTAGGCAACTCTATGGGAGGTGACTAGGATGCACCCACAGGTCTGCATGGCCCTGGATCAGGACATGTGTTCTACTCCATGAGGCAAGGTCAAGACGGGGGACACACTGCACCTTCTGCAAGGAAGAGGCTTCTTATTTGTCCATCACACTAGGAAAAAACCAGTCTGAAGTGCAAATACCTTTCACACTGCTCAGCACTTCGGAGGAGGCTGGCAAGGATGGATGCCTTGCTGAGCTCTCGGTTCCTTTGATGATCAAATAAAAGGATCCCAGCTCCCTGTTGCTTGAAGCTCTGCTCTATCCAGTTTCTGCAGTGGGAGGCCAGAGGAAGCCCTAGGAAACTTCTGAGGACTCACTCACTCTGAGCTACCAGTTCCTGCTGGTCTACAGGTAGGGAAGGTCCAAGCAGCCTGTTGGTTGGTGTCTTTTGGGATCCATTCTCTAAAGCTTTGTTTATACAAATTACTTTCTTCTTCTTTTCATTAAGCAACCAGGATTTCTTCTCTTTTCTCTCTGTATGAGCCAAGAACACATTCAATATGCGAAGAACCAATCCACCTTGGTGTGCTCATTTGTTTCTGTTTCTGATGAGGCAGGTTCAATACAATGAGCGAAGTCAGAAAAAATAATCAAGCAGCTAGTGGTGGGTGATTTTTTTTTGCCTTTATGTGATTATCCTTTGTGAATCATTTTTAATTCTCTTCTTTATCAAGGGATAGATGATAAGTTGGAATCTTTGTGCTCAGCAGGAGAAAGGCAGCTGGAAGAAAGTCCCAGCAAAAGTCTCACACTCCGCAGACTTCCTCACCCCTGGGCTCAAGCCACAATCTCCTCCAGACAGCCCTGGCCACCATTCAGGACATTCTGATTCTTACCCAGGCTTGTCCAATTTCCGTAGATCAGAGAGAGAGAATGGAAGGATCCCAGGTAGGGAGAGTCCAGATTCCAGGCTGGTAGAAGGAAAACCTGCTCCCTCTGGAAAGGACATCTGAGGTTTGCTTGGTAACAGTGAAAACTCAGAAGACTAAAAATCCTTTAGAGGACACTGACATTAAAAATGCTGAATGGGAGAGCCCTTGGTTGATGAGCAGCACCCTTTGAAGGAGGCATGAAGTACCCTCCTTTGGACCTCCAGATCCTGCAGATGAAAACGGACTCTGAGAAGGAAAAGGAGTGAGGGTATTGTTATCTGTTATTAAGCACGTTAGTGGTCTAATGGAAAAGCTGGTGTGTTTGTGTGTTGGGAGTGGGGTGGAGTAATCAAAACTGCACCCATGAAGCTCATAGGTGAAGAGAGAAAAGCTTCAGCGAGGTGGCCAGTGTTGTGTCCAACAAACGCTTCTTCTAAAAATCACATCCTCTCAGTGCCAGCCTCAAAAGAGTCCTAATATAAGCCTGATCCGCTTACCTAAACCAGCATTTGTAGGTGCACACATGCGTGTGCGTGTGTGTGTGCGTGTGTGTGTGTGTGTGTGTTTCAACAATCGTGTCCCCAATGCCTCAAACCGGAAGCACTAAATAAGGATTAGTAAAGGGAATGATGGGATGTCAGAATCTCACTACATAATGGAAAAGGGCGTTTACTAGCGAAAGAAAGAAAGGAACAAATTTAAAATGCTCTTTACCCCCACAGTTTTGGGGTAAACTGTCCACCGATGATGAAAATAAACAGTGCCCCAAGGTTTTCAACTACTCCTCATAATAAAGAGAAGCAGAGTCCTATGTGGATGGAAGTTCAAGATTGCAGAGTGCTTTAAGGAGTTTTTTTTTTTTTTTTTTAGGTTCTGGAGAAAAGAGATCCTGAGACACGGGGTTCAGTTGGGAGGTGGAACAAACATTACTTTCCCAGTATCAAAATTATAAAGGAAAATCTGCGGAACTTTCAAACTCCAGTCCAAGTAGAGGGCCCTCCTGAGAACAAAAACCCAACTGTTAGGTGGGTTTGGGGGTGGATGCAGAAGGACCACACTAATTCCCCTCAGCACCCCGGGTGCTGAGGAAATGGAAGCCCCAGGGTCGAACCTGGAAGTTCTCTGGGAGGCCCATAGACTTGCGGCGGCACAGCACAGTAGGAGACTCTGGTGTCGGGTCCCAAAGCCCTTTGTGGGGCCCGAGTCACTGTCATCACATCCTCGGCTACTGACAGAGGCCATGTGTGCAACTGCGTAAGTGTATATAAAAGCATCCCTCCAAGGCGTTGGTTCCTTCTGTTCTTGGAATGCTTTTTTTGGCGTTTTCCTCCACGTTTTCCCGGTGTCTTCAGAATTCAAAATACGTTTTTCTCTTTATTTCAGACAGGATTCTAAGTGTGAACTAGATGGTGCAATTCCCAACACCCTACTTCTTGGCCCCATGCCCCTCATGGGCAGCCCCTGAAGCACTGCAAAATTCGCCCCAGCAAGGAGACGGGTTATTTTAACTGCCCAGGCAAGTGTTCTGTGGAAGGTGGTTGGACCAAACTAGAAAATGCTGCCGCGCCTAGCTCCAGCAGGTCACCTGGAGAGTGCTGGGTCTTGGAGTGCCAGTGTCGCTGGGCAGCGTAACCAAGTTCAAGGAACCGCCCCTACACGTTGTCTCCTCCAGCAACATTTTGAGAATGTATCCTAAGGGGGGGGGGGGGGGAATGGGGCAGAGCCAATGAGGAGGGGGGGGGGCCGGCCAGGGGAGAAGCACCTGGGAACAGGAAAGAGGAGTCTGCTGACTTAGGGCTCCAGGCTTTGATTTTAAGCGGCAGTGAACCGGGATAGCTTGACACTCCACCTCCTGCCTATGGCTCAGCTTGATCCTGGAGCTAGTTAGGGCGTTAAACGGGTACGCGGGTGGGGCGATTCATTAGGCAAGAAATGGATTAGTTGTTTATTATCTATAAACATTCCAACCACAGCAACGGATCATAAAACCGCAGAAGGGCCTGTAAAGGGAAGGAGCGAGGAAGCCTCCATGTGGGCCGCGCGGATTTAGCGATTGTTCCCGTGTGATAAAGGGTCCATTAGAGAGGGAGAGGCAGAGAAGGGGAAATGATTTCCTAGGCTGGGAGTCACGATTTCTCTAAGCTGCATGGGGGTAGACACAATGTTGGGGTGAGTTGGTAGGGGATGATGAGAGAATGGACAAAAAGATTGAAAGGCCGCGGTGGGGCCATTAGCAAGGCTCATGCAATAAAAGCTACGAATTAAATGAGGAGAGCAATTTAGTCTTCAGTTTCTTGGCGAAATCCTCAGAAACCATGAAAGCAGCCCAATAAGATTTTATGGAGGAAAAGAAGTTTAAAACCAACATCTCTCTGATGGCAGGCATGCTGTGGAGGCTGGCTTTTTAAAGTTTTTGTTCAGAATAGAAAGTTTTTAAGAGGAGTTAATCTCAAACAATTAAATACTTTTTAAAGTATAAAAGGAATATATGTACATATATAAAATATATGCATATATTAACAAATGGCTTTTTTGTTTCCTCAGCTGTTTCTTGGAACAAGATTTAAACTCTCCTTGCCTATTTAACATTTTACTTACTATGTCAGAGACAGTGAAGACTTTATTTCTATTGGTTTCTAAGCAACTACTGAGTATACTTTCAGTCGAATTCAGAACCTCTTAGAAATCAATGGTATTATTTTAAATGTTTAGGAATGACAGTTTCATAAAATGGTGTTATATAACAGAGGGTTCTTAGTTCTCAAATTTTAAAAACTTATTAAACAGAACATGCCATAAGGGACATGCTTCATAGATGATAAATTATAAAACATAATAATAGACATAGAACAACTCAGAAATCAGGATGAAGGGCTGCCAGCACCCGCAGAAAGTCCTCCTCATATAACAGATTAAAAAATGTTTTTAATCTGTTAATAATAATAGTCATACTTGGGGAGATGTTGATATTGAAATAATTACTCCAGTTCCTGAATTCCTTTTGGGTACCAAAATCTCCTTGAAAATAAAAACAAAACTGCTTTCTTTGGGTATCCCGAAGAGAGAACACAAAGTGGCCTCCACATTCGTAACCCAGCCCCCACCTTTCCTTAAGACATAACAAACAAACCATTACATGTTGAAAAACACATCTGAAAACAGAGGGGTCACGTGCTGCCAGTCCTGGGGAACATTAGCTGGTGTTTGGAAAATAGTTGACAGTTGAAGGTTGAGGTTTCTCTCTTTTTTTTCTGCTCAGAACAGGAAGGGAGGAAGGGAGAGGGGGGGGGGGGAGAGGAGGGGAGGGAGAAAAGGGGGGGAGAGAGAGAAAGAAAAAGGTTAGAATGGGATAGGGGGGGGGGGAGTTACAAGGTACAGCCTTGCAAAAATAAACTATCTGAAGGATACCAAATTTCTACTCTAGATTCAAACACACACATATGCACATAGGCACACAGATGCAAGTACAGACACTAAAATAATACGAAATGACTGGAATTTGCATTGGTTCAAAATATGGAGAGGAGTGGGCTTTTGTTTGTTATCACAAAACAACTAAAAAAAATTAATCATAGTAACATCAAACTCCGGCTTCCACAAGGGGAAGATTGTTGGACAGAGGCGAGTTGCTTTGCCAGTAGCTTCAGGGAAGGTGAAAGTCGGTGGCCTGACCATTGCTTAAAAGCTCCAGGATCCCTTAGCCCAGCTAATCCGCTAAAGGAGGGAATGCTTCTCATCGACTCAGTTGGGTGCAAGTAACCCACCACGCAGTATCTGTTGGCCTCTGAGATCCCTCTTATCTTGAACTTGGGAGGCAGACATTCCTGGAGATTGTCATATTGAAATTTGGATTGGAAAAGGGCACTGACAATAAATAGTGACTCCTTCATGGCCTGTTCAGATCTTGATGTCTCCAAAACATAATGCATTTCCGAGGCAGGACGGGAGGTGGGGTGGGGACCAGGGAGTGATATATGGCCAAAAGATATTTGGGATTAGATGGTACTTTGTATAACCTTGAGCATGTCGTTTTAACCTGGAAGAGCTCAGCTTTCCCGAGGCACTTAACTGTGTCTGCTAATAAGCTCCTGCATTCTTTGATTGTAGGACAATGATTAAGTCATCATTAAGAGATATTGCAGGTTACTTGAGCCTCGTCCTTGGCTTGTCTGTTAAAAGTGTGTATGTGGGTCTGTCTGTCTGCCTGTGGAAGTATTCGTAGTAAAGATTTCGTGCTGGGAAGTTTCTGGCCGAGACTCCCCCTCCCCTCCCACCCGCAGTTAACCGCCCTATGGTGGGGTGGCTCTGACGAGCTCCGGGCGCTGAATCCACTATCAGCGCTGACAATGACTCTTGCGTGTGTGACACACGTGGGCTGCACACCTGGTTTGTCAGACCCCACCCACCAGGTCAACTGTAACCAAGCCCACTTCCGCCAGGCCGGCAGGCTCCTAGAGGCGTTTGCAAGAGTCTAGTGCTCAACACTTGCGTTGCAGGCGGGACAGAGCTCCTGTGCAGCTAAGGCAAAATCACAGCCGCTCGCAGCAGGAATAACCCGCTCCGAAGTTGAACGAGAATAGCCTAGGCAATGGGAAAGGAAAGGGCTCTTTGCCTTGGGGGAGAATTATTCCTAATCATTTAAGATGCACTCTCCCGGAGAACCCAGGCAGTGGCTGTGGCCATCCGCAGTACCTGTAAAAAGCCAGAAGCCAAATTACGCAGTCACCGTTCTCAAAGGCTCCCAATTCTGCAGATTTCAGCCACCCAGCCTCTAGGAGAGTGGGTGGGAACTAACTTGATGCTTTCAGGTACTTTCAGGTCTGTTTCTCAATGCATCATTTTAAAAAATTAACCTTTTTTTTAAAAAAAACTATTTTCAAACAAAAACGCAAGCAGGTCCGAATTGCTGGCCTGAAATGCAGGCCTTGAGACCTAATGCAGACTGCTGGTCCTGAGATGCAGGGCGGGGGGAGGGGGAGCAGTAGACGCTGAGCACCAAGGTCCTGTAGCTCTGAGATAAAGATGTCTAGTAGAGGGGCATTTAGGGCAGAGATAAGGCCCTGGAATCTTGGAGGAATTTAGCCTGGCTTCAATGCTTCAGCAGGCAGCCTTGTTTTAATCTCGCCTCAGATCTCACCTGGAAGATGGAATGGTCCCAAGAGGGAGGTGGAGAAGACACCTCGCGGCCCCACCCCCCAGGCTTAGCAGCAAAGATGTTAAGGAGGAAATACATCAAAGGCCAGAGCGGAAAAAAGTTAGAGGGACACCCTCCTTAACTCATACATAATAATCCAAATGTAACTGAGTCATTCTTCTTGTCCAGAATTTCTGGCACTATGCTTGAAATATTGGCGTTAGATATGGCTTACCCCACGTGCCAGAACACTGTTAATGTAAAAGGGAAAACAAGGAAAGCAAACACGAATGCCACTTTAAATAACCATATCCAGAGGCTTAAATTTAGTGTGCTGGTACAATTAGGAAATTACATTTAATAATTAGTTCTCTTCGTCACTTCACATCTTTTTTCCCTATGCCAATGACGCTTGGCTATTCAAATTACTTTATTTTAAAAAATGACTTCAAATGAAAAAGAGTATCTGACTTTTAAACATGCTCTAATTTTGAAACAAAATGTTTTGAGCCACCTGATGTCCACACAACACAGTACAAATAAAATTATACTTCAGAAATGAACAGAATTCATTGTCTAATATAAAGACTTAACTCCAGTCTAATCAGGAAGGACTATATAATTCTGTGCTAAGCAATGTTTTCGTTGTCATTCTCAAGCATGAGTGGATTAGTTTTAAAAAAAATTCACATTTGCAGAAATTATTGAACATTGCAAGAAAACAAGTGGCCGTAATCTTCTTGGTACACTAGCAATGCATTTCACATTTTGCCATAGGAAACTGTCACTTACACCCTAGATGCTGTCCCACTCACTCATGTCACGGAGGCAATGTATGTCAAGTTACAACTAGATGAGAATGTCAAAATTAACTTCCCTTGCTTAATATGCGTGACTTATGTGGGAAAATGTTAAGAATCCTCCAAAGATTCACACAGGAAAATTATAGAAGTTAGCAAATGACAATCCAACAAGTCAAATAAATTGTAAATTTATGCAGCTTATGCCACAATATTCATTTACAAAATTTTCATTTTATAGCAAAATGGGAGCAAATAATATCATTGGTCTTGATTTATTTATTTTTGTTGTAAAAGCCACCAGTAAGAGGCTTTTTTGTGTGCTTAAACAGCAAATATTGAGATTTACAATCTAAAGGAATTAGCTATTTGAAAATCTTCCTGAATCGTTAGAGATTTGACTTGTTGGATTGTCATTTGCTAACTTCTATAATTTTCATGTGTGAATATTTGGAGGATTCTTAACATTTTTCCCTCATAAGTCTTGCATATTAAGCAAGAGAATCTTAATTTTGAGATTCTTATCTAGTTTTAACTTGGCATACATTGCCTCCATGACATGAGTGAGTGAAACAGCATTTGGTCCCTGTGATTAAACAAATATAAAGACTGATAAACTGTAGCGGTAGAAAGGCGAGACTTTCTGAGCAATGATGTTTCGAAAAATGTTCATGGAAAGTTTTGATCAGACTACCCATATAAAGTGTGATCCTTTATAGTAAATATTAATGTTGGGATCATAGAGTTAGTGCTAGCATTGTTCTTATCCAAGAATTTTTGAACGACAGTGTTCAAAATCTCCCCCACCCACACACTTCCCATCCCCTGCTGCAACAGGAGCAATACTCACATTAAAATAGTCACTAATCTTATGAAAAGAAAGCAATGTTTTAATCTCTTACCTGAAAGGCTCTTGTCACTGGGAGAGGAACTGAGACTGTCACTGTTCTGTGTTGTCTATTACAGTCCTGGCTTCTGTACCGCATTGCGTTTGTGAAGGATGAAATAACCATGTATGACTATAGCCTCCAGGGATCCTTATGAAAATGAGATATGTAGCTGGTTCAAATAAA
>CABHPR010155183.1:0-42912 GCA_902168415.1 Peromyscus melanophrys
TGTCTGTTAATTATTTTGCAATAACAAAATAAAAACAGTAAGCACACAAACTTAAAAATGACTCCAAGTTACAGAATCTTCTATAACTGGAAAGTATATATATTTATGACTAATAAAATCAGTATGGACCATAGGCCAGAACACTGGTATTTGGGTCTTCCAGACTGGTGCCAACAAGGGAAGGAACTTGAAAATCTCCCAGACCCACCAAGTCAGACTTCCTTCAAAACTGGATCTAGAAGTCTTCATTAAGACTAAGAAAATGCTTTGTTAAGGACAGTGTATGTATTCTAATCTTGTATGTGGATATAGCAATTAAAAAAAATCTCTACAATATGTGGCCCAGTAGTAGCCAGTTCTCTAGTGAGGAAAAAGGGAAGTTTCTGTAATAATAGCAGAATGTAGTGCCTACAATTTCTATGTAGTATCTACTCTTATTCATATATAAGGAGGCAGCTTCTTATTCCATGGTTTGCATTAGGTCCACCAAGCTACTGAATTATCTGTGAGGACTTCAGACAACTGAAGCCTAGACACTTGGTCAGGCTGAGGTACTCATCACTGCATCCATGACATGGAATGAAAATTTCACTATTCACTCAATAATCAACTGAACACCTGTTACAGATGACTACATCTGTAGTCATCTCGGTTTTCTATGAAAGCCACCACAAATGGTGGAAGTTATAACTCTTGTAATTTACAATTCAAGAATATCATCTTTTCCTGAAGCAGATGATAACTAAGATTAATTTTAAAATAGGTTGTTATTGAGTGGAGCCTTAAAATGTTGTTGGAGAATGCAGAACACAAGGATAAAGATCTTACTGTGGAATAATAAATAAAGAAAAACATATCGATAAAATATTCTTTCTCTCCAATTAAGAAACTAGAGTAAATGCTTCCACTTTAATAGTCGTGTTGGAATAACTCCATCTATAATGGTTATTTCACTATATCATAGCAACATTAAATGATTTCTGAGAGAGAGATTTGAACTTATTTAGGAAGAGGTAAAATTTTCCTGATGTCCATGTCTAATGGTTAGGTTGGCCCATTATACATTTGGATTAAATTCATTCACTCTATTATGTGGTGTAATAATTATTATTAATGGTAATAATTATTAATTTTAATGAGTATAATAGACTAATAACTTTTAAAATCTAATGTTTCTTCTCAATGCTATGGAATTTCAAGTGTGACTTGATATTAATAATCCTATGCAGTGTTTTTGACTTTCAACTTTTGTATATTATAATCTTTTGACATTTGCTGTTACTGATATGACCAAAATTCTGGTATTTTGACCTTGTTCCTTCTTTAAAGGTTGACTGGGTCTTGGACAGCTGAATCTCTTTTTCCTCGAGGACAAGAAACACATTCAATCTTGGATTTAATTTAAAGCACTGGTGTTTTATATAACATTTGATACTTTGGATCTAGGTAGATTTCCCTGCATGGGTAAAGTTTAGCAACAAGAGCTGAGAATGAATGAATCATATATGTTTCCAGACTTCAAGGTAGTGAAGTTATGTGATCATAGTGAAGTTATGTTATCTTTACTCTGAATTCTTTACTTTGGAAGTAAACCAACAACACTCTCCCCCGGAGGTTACCAATATTTAGTAAAGTGGTATCAAAGTAGAAATTGTGAGCATCTGGTCATCATGCAACCTTCATAAACAAATTTCCACCACAAAGATTTGAGAGTTTTAGGCTCATGGTAATTCAAGTCCCAAGTTTGTTCGAGAGTTTGAAAATGAGCCAAGAATCGTTATTGTACATATGCTCTTTGCTAATACAATGAGTCTTCAGCCTTATATATGTCAGCCTGCTTTCTTGGTAGGAACTGTTCTGTCAGAGATCCAACAAAATCATTTTTAATCACAATTGTAATGGGACACTGCAGGTGGAGAATAGCAGACATTGGACTCATTGACCTCAATGTTAAGAAGAAAATCAAAAGCTTTACGTTCTTTTGAGCAACAGGGATACTTCCATAATTAACTTTTCTGATTGTTCTGCACTTGTAAATTATAGTGGTTCACAATACAGTCTGCAACAGTTTTTTTTTTCTCAACATTGTGACACACATTCTTCCCCATATTCAATAATCCAGTATCTAGTTCTTTAATTTCTACGTGTGGCCTGTATGAAGATGCCTGGTTCTATAAGAAAAACAATACTAGTTCAAAGAGAGCTTTTTATAATCAATCAGTTTGCATAGGATTAATTGATTACTGTAAATGCAACTGATATTTATGTGTGAAATACAAATACTAGGAAGAAGTTTAAGGAGATTTACCTTATTTGTTATGCTAATACAAGCCAAACTAAAACCTGAGAGAAAAAGGTCACCAAGAAAAAGAAGCAAGAACATAAATCTTACATGTTGAAGATTTTCTTTATGCTATTCAGCAAATGATAAACTTGAATGAAGACAAAGAAAGGCCAAAAATTAAGTAGCTAAATCGTCATTAAAATTACATTACTGTATTTTCTGGTATTTGAAATATAACTAATAATTTCAAAAGACTAACTTGCCCCTTTACATCATTGAAAAGCAGATCTGATCTGAGAAAATGGATGATAGATTTGGAGCCACTGAATAATCAGATACCAGGAAGTACAGTCCAGATATACTTTAAAGTGTGTGATATAGGAACTAACACATTTATGGCTTCTTCTTTTTTTTAATATTTCTTTTTACTATATTTGTAATTGCGGTGGTTTGAAAGAAAACAGCCCATAGACTCATAGGAGTAGGTATTATTGGAGATGTGGCCTTGTTGAAGTATGTGTGGCCTTGTTAGAGGAAGTGTGTTACAGGGGGTGAAGTTTGAGGTTTCAAAAGCTCTGGCCATGCCAAGAATCACTCTTTCTTCCTGCTTCCTTTATATCCATATGTAGAATTCCCAGCTGTTTGCCTGCATGACACCAGGCTTCTGACAATGATGATAATGGATTAAACCTCTGAATTTTAAGTCAGGCCCAATTAAATATTTTCCTTTATTAGAGTTGTCATGGTTATGGTATCTATTCAAAACAATTAAACCTGGAATTGTATTTCCAGGAATGGTTATGAACAGCCATGTGGGTTCTAGAAACTGAACCCAAATCCTCTGCAATAGCAGTAAGTGCTCTGAAATGCTGAGACATCTTTAGAGCCCCAATTTTTAGTTTCCATTTTAATTATTTTTTAAAATATTCTGATTCTACAATTCTTAAGAAATTGAAGTTTATATTTGAATAATTACTTATTTTTGGTGTAAAAAGGAAGAGGAATATTATCTAGATCAGACATAGTAAGTAAACAAAATTGACAAGTCTCAGGAATAAACAATGTGCAAATCTCAGAAGGACCCTGAAACTTACAGAATTCACAAAGTATTTCCCAAAGATGTATAGCTTGGCTATGGAGTGACACTTTCTACCTCATTACCAGCCAAAGACCACATGAACTGTGAATAGAGATCCAAGGATAGAAATTCAGTTATTCATCCACCTTTCTTTCATCTATGTTTTTGGAAGTAGTACATAATCTATACTCTCATGAGTAACCTCAATAACTCATTGATTCTCGAAGCTTCAAAAAAAGAACTGTTAGTATAGAGGATCTTATATATAATATTAACTATTCATTCAATCAAAAATTTGGTTCTATAAAGATCCAGTTTTGATAGTGATTTGTTGCACTAATTTTAAGGTATTGCTTACCACTTGGAAATCAATAATTTTCCTTGCAATTGTACAATCATGGGATTAATCTTTTTGGGCTACTTAAGCAAAACAACTTGAATTAATTTCTCAGAGTTCTAGAAGCCAAGAAGTATAAGATCAAAGTTCAGGAAGAAGGGGTGACTGTTAACAAGCCCCTTTCAATTAGAAGACAGCCATCTTTTCTTTGTCTCCTCACATAGCCTAAAGCAGAAAGAAATGACTCTTCTCAAGTTTCTTTTCATAAGTGCAATAGCTATGCTCATCAGATATATTTGAATAGAAATATTTCAAGTGACTAGCCCGGCATAAACCTTGGCTATAGGGTGCCGACTTTTCCACTCTTATGACCTAACCATTTTAAAAATTCCCCACCTCCCTCTATAGTACATTGGGGGTGACATATATATATATCAAATATGTATTTATTTATTATATATAATGTGATATATATGTACAATATATTCATATATATATATTTGGAGAGTCACAAATATAAAGTCTATATAGTACATGATTATTATTGTTTATAATTTTTAAAATTCTCATATTGCCTTTTAACAGATATCTTTAGTAAGAACTAATATTAGCTTGTACTGCTGATTGAGAACTGCATTAACATTATAAATTAATGACTCATTTGTGAAGATTTTACAGGAACTAATTATTTCTTATTTATATAGATATTGCAAGCTGCTTTGAAGTAGTAATCATGTTTTATAATTGTTCATTGTGATGGTTTCCATGACAACCCACACTGGGCTAGATGGAAATTGTGGAATAATGGAACTTATATTGTATGCTGTATTGGAACGACTATATAATGTTATAACCACCATAAAGAATAAAATGTTTTTTTCTTATTGTATTATTTAATGAAATGTGTCTGAGTTAAAATGTAATTAGATTTACACATCCATTCAAGATAGAATAGCAGGTAACAAATTTACTAACCTCACTACTTGAATCAACTAAAACATGATGGAATTGTGAATTTATGGTTTTTACATAATTTACAGTAGCCACTGTAAGTTGATATTTCCTAAGATAAGAGAAAGTAGCATTACTATACCCAGAATTTTGCCAGGCCAATAAATGTAAAAGATTTCAGTTCACATATACCTGTTTTCACATGCATTTTTGCAGCAAATTCTTACAAGTAGAAACTCTTCTGGAGTTGGAAAGTTATGAAAGTAGATTATAATAAATTCCCAAGAAAAAAGACCTTACTTGTGGTGGTTTGGATGAGGATGGCCCCCATAAATCATAGAATTGAATGCTTGATCACTAGGAAATGGTGTTACTTGGCAGAGATGAGGAGATATTTTTGGAGTGTGTGTGGTCTTGTTGAGAGAAATGTTTCACTGAGGGTGGGCTTTAGGGCTTCAAATGTTGAAGCCAGATACAGTCTCTCTCTCTCTCTCTCTCTCTCTCTCTCTCTCTCTCTCTCTCTCTCTCTCTCTCTCTCTCTCTCTCTCCTTGCCACCTGGCAATTTGATGTAGATCTCTTAGCTAGTTCTCCAGCACCATGTCTGCCTGTGTGATGCCATGCTTCCCACGATGAGAATAATGGAAACTTCTGAGATTCTAATCCAGCTTCAATTAAATGTTTTCCTCTGTAAAATTTGCATGGTCGTGGTGTCTCTTCACAGCAATAGAACATTAACTAAGATAGTACTAAATAACACAACTAACTTTTCAGGTTGTAATTACTGAAGAGAAGATATTGAACCATAAACATATTCAATAAATTCCAAGCAGATAGCCATGGGTTCAAAGGTAATATTACCAATTGTCAGAAAATTTCACCATGACCAGACTTGTGACTGGTACTTAATGAGCCCTCAGCCTACAGAATCTAACTCTTACCCCATATTGACTGTGTAAAATGTAATTAAATTATAGGATACACAGTTGGTTTGGATTAACAATTGCCTAGCGTATGAAGACAATGTCACACATATTTTTGTGACCAGGTATATTTTACATTTAGCACAGTGTCGATTTTGTATAAAAGTGTTTCTCTGATACAAATCTTTAGGGTGAAGAAAAATATACGGAAAAACAACATTTTGCAAGTATAAAGTTTGAAAAATCTAGTGTACAATTAATTCTAAACAACATTTTGAATGTGTAAAGATTGAATAATCTAGTGTACAATTAATTCTATACATAATTTTAAAAACTAGACAAAATTAATCAAATTAAACTACACACAAATGAAAATCTTGTGGCAAAAAGTGAGAAAATTCAGATAAACAATATGAAAAGGTCTTAGATAGAACATCACTCAAATTTATTCAGTTTGCATTTATGGAATGCTCCACAGAGCAGCAGAACATATTTTTTCTTCCTATACACATGTGCCATTTATAAAAATTATGCCTATTGTGGATTTAAAACCAAATCTCAGTCCTGTTAAAACAATTTAAAAGTACAAAGTATGTCCTCTGACCATATAGTACTTAATTAGAAATTTATTAAAAAAATACAAGGTATCTGGAGAATTTCCAAATATTTAGAGTCTAAGTAACAAAAGTAATTGGTAAGAAAATAAAAATCATAGCTTGTTGGAAATTATTTCAATTTGAATTAAACTGAAAATATAAGGCATCAAATTTTAAGAAGCAGGTAACAGACTTAGAAGGGAATTTATATTAATAATTCATATATTTAAAAAGTCTCAAATCATTTTACTTATTAGACAGAAACAAGAACACTAAAATAAAAATGTGTATGAAAAATGCATAAGAAAATAAATATGATCATTGAAGAGGATTGAAATTAACAGCATATATAGTCAAAAGCTATGTTTTAATGATAAACAATAAAATGAGTAGATATGCTCCTGACTCTCTGTTTGCTTTCATTTATATAAAATTCTTCAGAGGGAAAACTATCTCTGAGTGATTAATAGCAAGTTATCATTTGCTATAACTGAGGTGCAAGTATGTTAGTTAGACAGGTATTGGAACGAGTATGAGGAGGATTTGGGGGCTTGTCATTAACTGTGTTGATAGTATGAAGTTTCTATCTTAAATATGTAAAGTAAACCATAGGATAATGCTATATTAGAAGTTACTAAGCAGCTGGGCAGTGGTGGTGCACGCCTTTAATCCCAGCACTCGGGAGGCAGAGCCAGGCGGATCTCTGTGAGTTCGAGGCCAGCCTGGGCTACCAAGTGAGTTCCAGGAAAGGCGCAAAGCTATACAGAGAAACCCTGTCTCGAAAAACTAAAAAAAAAAAAAAAATTATGAATGGAGGTCTAAATAATTATAATTCGAATCCATATGGTGATATATGATTCAAATTACAATTAATGGGAAAGAAATTTCAAAATGAAGTTTTACCACAAATGGTCCGTGGAAAGGTACATATGAAAGACCACAGTTAGACAAATAAAATACCTCCTGTTCTCATATAAGGAGGCTAAAAGCTGTGATCTCAAAATCAGAACAGACTGATACTTTCTACTAATATTTTCTAGACAAAGGTGGTGGGGAGAAGTTATATGGGCAAGTTAGTTACTAGATAAAACTGTGCAGTTACATGGGAAGAATAATAAACACGTTTACCTTACAGTGTAGTGCAATGAAAGTCTGTACTAACATATTTTATGAGAAATGAGAAGAGTGGAATCATAATGTTCCAGACAAAAATAGTAAGTAATAAAAATGTTATTTTTTATGTTTTCTTTAATTACACACTGTATACATGTATTGGATTGTGAAACACTGCTCCACAAATGTGTAAAATATTATGTAAACTTAAAAGGAAAATATGTTTTAAATGAGAAACAAAATGAGTCTTCTATACATATTCATAGTGATACCTTGTAGAATAAATAACTACATTTCCTGTCTATCTATCTATCTATCTATATATATCTATATCTATATCTATATCTATATCTATATCTATATCTATATCTATATCTATATCTATATATATATATATATATATATATATATATACAGAAAAAGTGTGTAAGAGTACTAAATGAATCAGTGAGTGAGGGACAGAAGTAGGGAAGATACTCAAATAGATGTGTGGGGAATCACACACAGTGCAGAGCTCTCTCTGGTGCACACACACATAATGCTCAAATGTATCATGGCAGTCAAGCACCTCTACGGGTGGCCAGACCTCACCTGTCCTTATCTGGTGCATTTGGGATGCAAGGAGTCCCTGAGTAAGAACAGCTAATCCTAGAGCTGAAACAGAGCTTTCTTTATGAGCTATATACATGTCCTTCAGTCCACATCCTTAAAATCATATGAGCTCAAAATATTGTAGAGATCACACCAGTTCCAACCACACATAGCAGTAACTCACCAAGACAGGGTTTGTAATTAATTTAGAAACGAATCATCATTGAAGGCTATCAAAAGCAAAATGAAGTTTCATCAATCACAGGATATTTCAGCCACATGGCATCTTTCAACCCAGAAAGGTTCAAAACCTCCGCATCTGTTTCTCATCCCACATAACCTTAGGAAAGAGAACAGTGAGTAGCTTTGAATGGCCTCAATGGAGAGAGTTGAGGGCTGAATTTACACAGTTGGATACCAGGTCCAAAGTGACAAGTATTTTATTAGATCTCACTTTCAGATTTACTGTGTCTTCCTCTTAGTAATAAACAGGTGGGTCACTTCACTGGTATGAGGGCTAAAGACACGTCTTAAGAGGAAATTGTAATTTCCCTGAATGAAGACATCCTTTCTGAGTATACAAGTGGGCTGTCAATGAAAAAATATGAAATTTACTGTAGTGATTAATTATTCATATTCCTGAGGCTATTCAGAATAAATCAAGAATATAGAACTCTGTATGTTCTATGATCTTGATGATTTAGACAATGGATTTGAGCTCTGTGTAAAACAGATTCTGTGGTTGCTCAAATAACATACTAACAGCAATTGGAAAGCAGAAGAACATCAGCCATAAGTAGGTTCAAAGCCAGCCTAGGTTACATCGTTCATACCGTGATATTATGGGTAAAAGAGTGATATCCTATCTCAAAAAATAATATGTTTATATTCATGAGGAATTTTCAGTTAGTTATTTACTTCCATTGAACACACACATGCCCACCAGACTCACATACACACACACAGAGACACACAGATACTGACACCGACACAGACACCGACACACACACACACACACACACACAGACACCCACACACACACACATGCTGAGGCTCTCTTTTAGCATTTCACTATTTTAAAAAAACTAACTTTAATATGAAAGATGTTTGAAAACTGTATTCTGTGACTATAGGATTTCCACTCTGGTTTTACTCAAACTGTTCCTGATTAAGGGCCTTTTTGTTTGATAACTTTCCCAAACGCACACAGGCAAATGTGGTCATATTTTAATTTTCTGAAATGTGATTTTATTTGTATGTTAATAAATAAAGTTTGCCTGGTGGTGGTAGCTCACGCCTTTAATCTGATCACATGGCAGGCAGAGTCTCTGTGTGCGATAGGACACAGCCAAGCATGGTGACCATTGAGTCTTTAATCCCAGTACTAATTATAGAGAGAAACCACGAGGTCTGTATAGACAGGCAGCGACAAGGAAGTCATATGGCTGGGCTTAGAGCCAATAAGAAGGCAGAACAGGAAAGCAATAAATAGAAGACTGCTGTGGATATCGCTATATGTCAATAAACACTGATTGGCCAATAGCCAGACAGGAAGTATAGGCGGGACTAACAGGGAGGAGAATTGAGGAGGAAGGAAGGATAGAGAGACTGCCTGGAGCCGCGGCCAGAACAAGGAAGATGTAAAGTACCGGTAAGCCACGAGCCACGTGGCAAAGTAGAGATTAATAGAAATGGGCTAAATATAAGAGTAAGAGCTAGACAATGATAGGCCTGAGCTAATGGCCAAGCAGTTTAAATAATGTAAGCGTCTGTGTGTTTATTTTGTAAGTGGTTTCTGGGACTGGTGGGACTTGGGAGCTGGCGGGACTTGGGAGCTCCAGAGAAATTTTCCAACAACAGAAGACACACCAGAAGAAAGCCTCTCTGTCAAGGGAAGGATGGCAGCGAGTAGTAAGATAAGGTGGTCTTGGCTCTTCACTAGTGCTTGGATCTCTTGGGCTTTTAACTCTGTATTTGGCTCTGTTTCTTATTTAATAAGACGGTTTAGAATTTCATCTACAGGCAAAACTTCAGCATTGATGTCTATCCTTAGGTTAACCTGTGAATCAGAGTTCTTTAAAAAACTTGTATATTAAAATCATACCTGTCTCAGAGTGATGAATAGCAAGTCATTATTTTACCAAGGTATGTCTAGAAGCCAGATATATGTGGTATATTGAGTACTCAAATGCTATTGCCTAGAGGAAGAACCTAACCAGATAATTTTCTGTGACTCATCTCTCATCTGTATAAGAATTGAATAAAAGATTTTTAAATTGATAAAGTTATCATATATAAATATAAAGCATCTTTTTTTAAAGATTTATTTATTTATTATGTATACAGAAGAGGGTGCCAGATCGTATTACAGATGGTTGTGAGCCACCATGTGGTTGCTGGGAATTGAACTCAGGACCTCTGGAAGAGCAGTCGGTGTTCTTAACCTCTGAGCCATCTCTCCAGCCCCAGTATATAAAGCATCTTAATGTAGTATTTAACTCAGTATTAAAAATTGATAGGTTAGAATTTGAGAGAGTAGTGGTGTTTTTTACATAAAATAATGGCTCTGTATCGGTGATGCTATCTGGATGCAAACCCCTTGTTACTATGAACTTGCCAACAAACCACTGTCAATCAAATTACCTTATGAACTTCCAGAACCATAAATCTATAAATCAGGTAGTCCTCTCACTTCCAGTGTTGATTCTAATAATTAGACTTCTTCTCCTCCTCTTCATTCTCCCCCTTCTTCTTCATCTCTTAGAAAATCCCAAAATTTAAGTGCAAAAGGAATTAACTTTTTTTTAAATTTTGCTTTGAGGAAGTTTATATTTAGTCTTTTAGGCTAAAGATCAGTAATCATGCTGAATATAAATATAAATAAAATATAAATTCATTTTAGGGAAGTTGAATATAACAGTGTTTCTGTTTAGTATTTATTAAATATGCTTTAAATAAACATTTAATAAAATATAAACATTCATTTGCAAATATTCTAGTTTGAAATTTCAGTACCCCTAACCCTTTAAGAGAATAATGCATCTAATTGGCTAGGTTGCCAGTGTTTGTTATACTTCAGCACTCCATGTACATAAATCCCAAAGAAAGTCAAATGAACACAGAGTATAGGGCAACAAAATTTTCTTTGAGATAAATTTTCGTAATAAGGTGTTAAGCCTTAGTTAGATTGAGACACAAAGAGAATTAACATCAAACCTAAGAACTGTCAACTAAAACACGTTTGTATTTCAAAGATAAGAAGTATCTATATTTAGTGTCCACATAACACGTTATATGACTATAAAAATACAATTGAAATAAAGAAAATTCTGTTCATTTAATACATTTCCTAAAAAAGGATTTATAATTTACAGTGTATGACATGTTATTCAATATATTCACAATCTTTTATTTCTGAATTATTTCAAAGTTGTTAAATTACATTTGTCGTTTATAAAATCAGGTTTATTTTCAGTTTAGTTGTCGCAGTCAAATATAATAATAATCTGTTTACCTATTCCTATTTTTATTATAAACAATCACTTTTTATAATTATTTCAAATGGAAATAATTGATAAGTCCCAAACTGTATAGATATCAGGGAACTTTATACAATCAGAATGGCATTCTGAAGCCCTGAATTTTTGCTTATTTGTTTTACATTTTCACTGTTAATTACATTATTATGCCCTGTCTCCCACAAAAGACAGAAGGAAAAAAAACATGAGAATTGAAACTAGAAAAACAGTTAGTTTTATATCTTGTTTCACAATTCATGTCCTTTTGTCTGTATTCAGTCCTCTCTCATCAATCAATATTACTCATTCTTGTTTTCCTTTCAAAATGCTATATTCACACATGCACACACATGAACACACACAAACACACACACATAAGTACACACAAATGTATACACAGAAATGTATATGTATTTATCAAATATACCGTCATTTATGATTATGATAATTCTGACTGACAAAATCATTAAAAACACAAACTACGTTACCCCATATTGAGTTCTATATTTAGAATGACCCCTGATGTACATTTTGGAGTTTCTGCTAGACTGTGAACAGTTTCTAATGGGTCAAACTGAAGCTTTTTTGATAACTGTACTCAGTGACATTTCTTCCTACTAAAACCCACAAAAATCGTCCTAATGTTTTTAGCGACCTTAATGTCATGTCCAGTGACCTAGTGAGTGTTTTTCATTCACGTTATTTGACATTTCTTGGCTGTACTTCTTTAAGTCTACAATAAACTCTGTCTAACAATGCTCCTTCTAAGAATCTCAGACTAACAAAGACCATAGCACAAGGTACAAGAAACCTGTTACCGGATAGATGGATGGAGAGGGTAGTTCAGGTGACTCCCCAAACAATGTAGATTATTGATGTAGCCCTTGATTCCTTCACAAAGGTTGATGGTAAGCCCTTATTGCTGAAGACACTGCACAGTTAAGACTGAGGACTGATTATCTGAGCTGGACCTATCTGAAAGCCTTCTTTCTGCAGTGTAGTATCCATGGTACCAGAAAATACCACAAGCTGCCATGAGAGTGGGACAATGAACAGAGCTACCGAGCTGTGACACCTATTCATAACAACACTAAATAGCGCAAGATACCTTTAAAGGTGAAATACATTGCACTCATATGTTGGTAGTAACAAACAGCTGTCTGATTGGACTTGATGTCTTATTTAGAAATGGAGCCAAATTCCCAGAGTTAGAGAAGTCATGGACCTTAGAAATGAATCTATTACTACCATTTCGCTAGGCTCGTGTAAATCCTAACCACATTCTCATCCTTACCCTTATATTGACAGATTAAGAGTAGTTACCACCCTTCAGAGAAGCCTCTCTTTACAGTAAAAGGAGATCATTACAGAAGACTAACTGGACAAAAACAGAGATCAACAGAGTATGGGGCAGCCAGCCCCAAAATGCACAGCTGTGTCATACCTACCGCATCTGTGTCTTTATGAACATCACAGAACAAAGAGTGGAAAGAAAGAGTGAACTGGGACACCAGGCAGACTGCTATGAAATAGTGCCTCCTGGAAATGACTAAATAAACAACACCAGCACAGTGGCAACACCAGTAGACATACCAGATTAGAACGGGGGCAATTTCACAAGGGCCTAGCCTTTGTCAAAGAACTATAGTCAACGCATGACTTCTCGGAGAGAGAGAGTTAACTTTTCTTAGAAATGAGCCCCTTATTGGTTATCCAATACAAAGTGATCAGCCCTGAAGACATGTACACACTAATCAACAAAATTGGACTCAGCAGGTTGTATTTATGCATCAGCTCAAAAATGTTAACTTCTACATGGCGAAGATACTTATTTGATAAACCTATGCTGTCTAGGAGAGTCATGGGCCCTTCACTAGAGGGTAACCTATTTAGACTCTTTTCTTAAAGATGTGTGTATACACATTTTAGGAAACTCTTACAGTAAGCATTTCTAAGTACTTCAATATTAGTTATCCTGTCCAATGCCTAATCCTCCCATTGCTGACTGCGTTTATTCCTTCTTTATCCATTATTTTCCATTTTCTCTTCATATTGCCTGTGTTCTATTTCTCCTTCCTTGGAAAAGCCATCCTCCATGGTCCCTTACTAATTCCCAGAAGTTATAGGTATACTGAATAAATTAGACTGCAGGCCATATCCTTTGTCTTACATCAGTCATGGCTGATAAACTATATAGGCAAATATCCATATATAAACCCAGAGTACATCCTGTCATTAATAATCCTAGCAGCATTTTGGTATAAAAATTGTTTCCTAAATTCACATCATCTGTGTATGTGTGACCACTTGAGTTTCATTAGGATTCCTTGTTGTGGAAGATTACATGCTGAACTTTGAGAGAAAGGGCACATTTGGGAAGAACTTAATCCAGAGGATGGGAGAAGTGAAAATGAACAAATGTATCATGTAAATGTAGGAAATTGTCAAATAATTTAATATATTAACCATATAATGAGTTAATTAACAAGATAACATATATATACATGTGTAAACATGAAATATATTGTTTCCAATTCTCTTGAATTATTTATTAATTTTAAAAAATGGTGTGTGGTTATAAAACTTGCCTTTTAAAACCATCTAAATTCATCCTTTATTTTCTTTCTTTATACACTGTCTATTTTTTATTATTAAATATTTCCAGGTCTTTGAAATTATTTATTTGAAATATGATATGCAATCATCAGTTTATTCAAATGTAAGATGTTTTCATTTAATGGAGAATGGGTGATTCAAAGAATGCCATGTCTATTATTGGTGGAGATGGTGAAGAATTTGTGCCTTTCTTCTATGATGCAGTTTTCTTTCCAAACATGGCTGACTTCACTGTCTGATTATACTGCATTTTGTCCCTAGCTACCCTTGGAAGTCTTTGATATTGTGTCCTCTTGTCTGGTGCCATCAGGGAAACATTGTGAAACTCTGATATAAAATGTTGTGCTGCAGATGAAAAGGATCCCCCAGAAGTGCATTTTAAATCCTATTAGATTTTTTTTTTTCTGCTGGCTGTTAGGTTTACATTTATCATTTTATCCTCAAGTATGTTACAAATAATACACTTCAAAAGATGTTTTTACTGGTAAATTTTAGTGCTTGCACCTCTTAGATTATCATGCCTTCCTGATTATCAAGGTTTGCATTTTCAGCTTCCTGCCCACTTGGGGGTTAGCTTGATTTTTGCAGTGCTTCATTTAAATTCTAGTACCAGGGTTACAGTCTTTTATCAATGTGTATTGAGTCCTTCTATGTGCAACATACTGCATTTGCTTCTGGGTATACGGAAAAGAACAAAAAGCCCACATTCACTGTATATCTTTTAATTTAACTGTAGACAATCCAAGGGCGTTTAGTTTTACTCGCTCTTAGAAATACATCATTTTTTTTTGTACTGTTCTATCTCCTAGTATTTAATTGTGATTGCAGTATATTAAGAGCTTTTTGAGGCATTATGTAATATATGTCTGTAACCTATGACATCTCTTTGTTCACTTCTGATTTCACTGGAGAGCTCTATGCAGTCATTCTAAGTAAACATTTCCTGATTTTGTTTATCTTTCATAAGGATGACTCTTATGTTTTAGTTTCTTTCCCATCACAATGATAAAATACTATTACAAAAGCAAATTAGAGGAGGAATCCGTTTGTTTCAGTTCATAGATTATAATCCATCATCAAGTGAAGTCAGGGCAGGAACTCACAGAGGAACTTGGAGAAACTACGGAAAAATTCTGTTCATTGACTTATTCACAGAACCCCACCCCCCACCCCACTTATTTAGCTTTCTTATACAGCTCAGGTTTACCTGTCCAAAGAGTGGTGCCACACACACACACACACACACACACACACACACACACACACAGTCAATTGAGTCTTCCTACATCAATTAATAATCAGGACAATCACCCACAGACCTGATAGGCTAATTTGATCTGAGCAATCCTTCAATTGGAATGTCCTTCTCAAGTGACTCTAAGCTGTGCCAAGTTGCCAGGTAAAATTAACCAGGATGCTTAGTTTTAGATATTTTGTCCTTTCTTCTTAGTTTGTCCCTCTCCGATTTTCTTACTATTTCTCATATTTCTTTTTGTTTGTTTCTTTTCTTGTTTTGTCTTTTGCTTTTATGTTGAAAGTCTTGGCGATTATACCAAGCATCTCACACAAGATATGCAACTGTTCTAAAATCTAGCCATACCCTCAACTATGGTGATATTTTATTTGTACTGAAATGTGATTTTATTTGTATGTTAATAAGTAAAGTTGCCTGGAGATTAGAGGTCAAAGCGAGCCATTAAGCAGAAGTCCCGCAGTAGTAGCCCACGCCCTTAATCCAATTACATGGCAGCAGAGTCTCTGTGTGGTCAAGGACACAGCCAAGCATGGTGACCTGAACCTTTAATTCCAGTACCAACCATAGAGACCTGGAGGTCTGTATAGACAGGCAGTGATGAGGAAGTCATGTGGTTGGGTTTAGAGCCAATGAGAAGGCAGAACAGAAAGGCAATTAAAAACACAAGTCAGTCAGGAAGAAACTCTCTCTGGGGAAGCAATGGGGGCAAGGTGGTAAGATAAGGTAGTCATGACTCTCTGATCTCTTTGGCTATTTACCTCTGTATTTGGCTCTGTGTTTCTTATTTACTAAGATTGTTAAGAATTTCATCTACACTCAACCCCTCTAGAAACTTGACAATTAGCTCCTCTTTTTTATTTCACTTGTGTAAACATCTGGGTTTTCAGATTTTTTTTTTTAAAGTCATATATGGACATTGCTTAAAATAAGTGAGCTAATTTTTCTAGATAAAGAAAGCACAAATATTGGTTGTGAGCCCAGCATTCAAAGGCTCCCAGGATTCTAAAAGGATAACTTCAGCTAAGACTCCTAACAATAGGGGATATGTACCCTGAACTGGCCTTCTCTTGTGACCAGGCAAAACTTCCAGTGGAGGGATATAGACAGCAACCCAGCCACACAAGCTTTGACCTACAGTCTGTCCTGCCTATGGGATGTGCTGAGGATAATTGTGGAGCACAGATTACAGGAGTGGCCAGTGACTGGTCCAGCCTGAGACCCAGGCCATGAGAGTGAGTCCACCCCTGACACTGCCTGTAGCACTAAACCCAGAGATTTGATGGCCCAAAGACCTAGGATTGAACAAAACATGACAGGATAAAAAAAATTTTAATATAATGATGTGCCAGGTTTAGCAGTCTACTAATTATATAAGTGGTGGTGCACGCCTTTAATCCCGGCACTCTGGAGGCAGAGGCAGGCGGATCTCTGTGAGTTCGAGGCCAGCCTGGGCTACAGAGTGAGTTCTAGGAAAGGCACAAAGCTACACAGAGAAACCCTGTCTCGGGGAAAAAAAAAAGAATATTTTGGATGAATTTTGCATTTCATTTTTGTACTTAACAGAACTTAGATTTTTTTTTTATTTGAACTTTCATTTTGTACAGAAAAACTGTATGGATGTCCATTTTTTTAAAAAAATTGCATGTACTTAGTCCATTTTTTTATGGACTAAGTAGGTTTTATTTATGTATTTAGCAATATATGTGTGATATATGTATATCACACTTACATATGCATAAATATTTATGTGTGTACATGTGTAACAACAATTAATGAAAAAAGGAACTGTTTATTTGAAAGATAGCAAAGAAGGGCTATAGAAGGATTTGGAAGGAAGAAATGCAATGGGGGAAAATATGTAATTATAGTATAATCTCAAAATAAAAAAATTGAAAATATAGAAAAAACTCAATATATAAATTGTTTAAATTATATCCTCAGTCTCTGAGATCTATGTTATTTTGAAACAGGGATTATTAGTAACAATTAATCATTTAGGACAATGATTACAATATATATGGAATTCAACTACTATTAATAAATCCATTATATGGTTATTATTCAAATCCAATATAAGCTGATAATAGTGTTTCAAAGTGCAATGGACTCTGGCTTTTTTTCTCTACTTTTTTTTTTTTTTAATTTTACATCCTGGCCACAGTTTTCCCTCCCTCCTCTTCTCCTAATCCCTCCTCTCCATACCTAATCTGTTTCTACCACCACATCCACTCCTCCTCCCTTACTAGTCAGGAAAGTACAGGTCTCCAGTGGATACCAACTGGATGTGGCATATCAAATTGCAGTAAGACTAAGCATCTCCCCATGTATTAAGGGCAAAGCAATAACGTATGTCAAGTTCCCAAAACCTAGTAAAAGACTTGGAGATAGTCCCTGCTCCCACTATTAGGAATCCCACAAGAGGACAAAGATACACAACTGTTATCTATATGCAGAGTGTCTACTTCAGTTCCATGCAGGCTCCCTGGTTGTTGTTGGCTTAGTCTCTATGAGTCTCTATGAGCTCAGGTTAGCTGACTGAGTTTTCGTGTGGTGTCCTTAAACCCTCTGGCTCCTACAATCCTTTCTCTTCCTCTTCTGCAGGATTCCCCAAGCTGATATTTTGTGAGTAGACTGCAGGCAGGTGGAGATGGGAACATGAGTGGTCAGGTTGTGGGCAGAGGCGAAAAGTACTGAAAGAGACTACTGGAAAGAGGGGACATTTCAAAGTCAGGTAAAAACCTGGTGAAAGAGAATCTCCCAGGAATCTACAGGGCTAACCCCACCCAAGTCTCTTAGCAATAGCAGATTCATAGTCTGAACTGGCCATCTCCTGTGATGAAGCAAGACTTCAAGTGGAGGGAGGAGGAATCCAACTCAGCCACGTAAACTTCGACCTACAGTCTGTCCTACCTGTGGGATGACCTGGAGATAAGGATGAACTAGAGATTGAGGGAGTGGCCAACCAAATTGACTAGTTTAGCCTAAAACTCATGCTAGGAGAGTAAGTCCACCCTTTACACTGTCTGGAGTGCCAGAACCAACAGGCCGGATGACCTAGAGACCTAGGATAGAACCAAACATGATTGGATGGGAAAAAAAAAAAGTCAATGTAATGAAATCTAACAATATTCTGCTATACTCATAGATTGGCGCCTGGTCCAATTGTCATAGGAGAGGCTTCATCCAGCAACCAATGGAAACAGATGCAGATGCACAACTGAACTCTGGCTTTTTACTTTTGGCCTTTCATTTGTTTTTTGAGATAGGGTTTCATGAATCCAAGGCTAGCTTCCCCCTTGCTGTGTAGCTGACTATGACCTTGATCTTTTGATTCTCCTGCTTCCACATCTGAAGTGCTAGGATTACAGATGAGTATCACCATGCTCAGTTAATTTAAAGGTATGGATAGAGCCATGGCTTCCTGAGTGCTAAGGAACACCTAGCAAATGAGGTACAACCCTAGCCTAAGCTCTGGGTTTTGATTTCTTAATACTCTACAATTTGTTACTGCATATCACTTCAAACATTGAATACATTAGTATTACAATTTTTATTATTACAGACCGAAAAATTTAGAAAGCAAAGCTGTCTTTGTTGGTATAAGTAAGAGATGAATATAACTAATTTAATTTTAAAAGAGACAAGTAATAAAAAATGAAAGAGGCAGCATCCACAGAACACTCTTAGGTAGACTTATCATGAGCTGAACAAGTACCACAACAATATACATGACAAAGTGGATGGAGAAAAGACCACAAGACCTCAATCCTACACAAAGAACTATGGGGTACTAAGGAATGCTAAGAGTGGGAGAAGCAGTCTTCTCTAGGAAAGACCATAGCAGTTGATTACTCAGTACCAAATGGTTTATTCCTGAGCAAGTGCATGCAAGTGTTATTGTTCCAAATGAGTAGGTTATGCTTTGGAAAATATGTGAATACACATATACATATATATATTTAGCAACAATTGAAAGAATCCATGAACTTGAAATAGAGCAAAGAAGACTGTATAGGAGAGTTTTGAGGGAAGAGATAATGATATAATTATATTGTCATCTCAAAAATAAATGAAAAAGAAAAATAGATATCATAGTTGATGGTTTTGCCTGTATTATCTCATATAACTCAGATGACAACATTGGAGTAAAAAACATATTTTAGAGATTTTTGAAGTCAAAGTTACAAACACTAAATACATTTAAAGCCACAAATCTAAGGTTTAGATGCAATATTATTCAAGTATAGTGTCTCTTAAGATATATTTTGATTGAAATAACTAACTGGATTTTAACAATATGGTAGGAGATATGGATAGGTAATGGTATACCCAAAATGATTTAATATTTCACAAAGCAGTAAGTAAAACATCAGTTTGTCAGGCAACATACAGAATAAAGACTACAGTGATCTTAGCAAGCAATGAGTTAGACTTCAAATCTAATCAGGGTGCTGCCAGCAACTTTTGATCTATGGTTTGAATATAGAGTGTTCCCCCAAAATGCTTATGAGTTAAAGGGTTGATCTCCAGCTTGGGATACACTCCCTGAGAAGTGATTAGTTCATGAAGATTCAAATGCAATCAATACACTAATCCATCCATGAATTCATATTTCAGTAACATTATTAGAAGTTGATGGAAGCATTTGAAAGTGGATCCTCATAGGAGGAAGCGGATCATTTGGGAGATACTGCTTGTTTGCAGATTCTTTCTGCCTTACTCTCAATCCCCAATTGCGGTTGCAGTGAGGTGAAGACTTGTCTTCTACTACACCTTTCCACTGTGAAATTCTCCCTGCTCTCAACTCTAAAGTAATGGAGTCAGTTAAGCATGCACTGAAACCTCAGAATGCATGACTCAGTTAAGGGATTTCATCTGTCCTCTGAATTTGCGCCTGCCTGAGCAGCATGAGAAATAAGTCATCACTTCAGTTATTTCTCTCAGTTTTTTGCCATAGTGATAATATTCTAACACAACTGGGAAAAGGAAAACTAGATATTATTATTTCTAAGAAGATTCCTGTATTTAATAGAACTGAATAGATAAAGAGACTCTCCTTCTATCAACCACTGACTAAATTATTAATACTGGAGGCTGAGAGCCAGAACTAAGAACAAGAGTAGATTATGATCTGTTCCATTTCAACTCTCAATACACGATGCTAACTTGTATTAGCAATATATGTACTCATTCAATTTGGTATAGGGCATTAACATGCATCAAATTTAATTTTTTTCTATTTAAGGATAAATGGTTTATCATAATATTTATTAAAAGTTCACATTTTTATTAAGATCAACAACATATATTATAATTTATATTCCAAACAATTTTGAGAGTGCTCATTGGTAGACATTGGGTCAGTGGTTATTCCAGTCCATTTTCTTTGTTATGATTTTATTGTCTCAATTATTCCTTCCCTCTATCCCTCCGTTTCTCCATCCCTCTCTTCCTTTCTCCCTCCTTCCCTCACTTCCTTCCTTCCTATCCCTGATATCTCTCTTTCTCTTTCTTGTTGCTGATACTCAAATAAATCTGGATGTCATATAAAATAAGTCTTTATCCTTACGCTTTCTCTTCAAATGTTTCTTTGCAAATTCAAGTGATGTCATTTGATTTTCTACCTTCAAATGATTACTTCTCATTTGGAAAGCCTACTAATGTTTAATATTTCCACACATTTCATAGAATGGCTGCTTTTTTGTGATCTGTTCCATTTCAACTCTCATTCAACAAAATACAACAAATTGTATAGAATAAAATACATGTATTCATCATGGTTTGAGAGACTTGATGTCAAAATCAAGGTGTCAACAGGTTTGGTTAATACCGAGGCCTCCATCTAAAGTGGAGCCTTCTCTCCCTGCATTCCTATGGTCTTTAGAATGTGTAGGAGCACCCCTCCATCTCTCAGTGTATGCAAATTCCCTTTTCTTATGAGGACACCAATCAGTAGTCAAGGGTCATAGAAGAGCTTTATTCTACTTAATCACCACTTGCAAAAACTGAGACTTTTAAAGAAAAGCACTTTCTGAAATAATGATGATGAAGTCTTTAACATACCCATTTTAAGTGGATACAAGGGAACTCACAAAAATAATTTATTTACTCTATACTTAATAGGATTGTCTAAATTTTCTTTAAACTTATTGAGGAAATTCCTTTAGTATAATTTATTTGGTTATTAAAATATTCCCAGGGTTTTTTGTTGTTGTTGTTGTTGTTGTTTGTCTTTCTTTTTTCTTTTTTTTTTTTTTTTTTTTTTTTTGGTCTATGTCATTTGTAGCCTCTGTTTATTCTGGCTTCATGGAACTGATTTATTTCATATATCTTTTGATATGTCTTTGTGAGAGGTAGTTTTTTTTAGAAGAGGGATTTTTACTACAGGGATTTTCTTCTTTGTCTAAGCCATGGAATGCAAAGCATATCTGTAATTATTTCTGTTTGGTATCTACCCACAACAATATAATGAATCAACATCAACAAGAAGTTTACATGGACTCTTGGGTCTCAGAAGGAGTAAGAATAGAGAGTCCAGTGTCAAAACAAAATATCCATGGCCGAAGTATAACCAGAAAAGCAATTAGGTTTATATTCTGTTTGAGTCCATATTTTGATTTTGTTGGTGATTAAGGTCATAAACTATCTTCAGAAATACTTTAAATTCTTCAGCTTCTTTATGAATGCTTATTCTCACTGTATAAAAGTTAATTGAGTTGCATATACTTTGGGTCTAGTAAATTTGGCATGTTGATATTTCTATTTATTTCCAAGGTTTTAATAATAAAGTCTATAAAATTAATACAGGAATGCCAATCCCCAATCTCATTATAAAATATTGTTAATGACAAATCTCAGCAAATATATTAATCAAGGTAATATTGTATGCAGTAAGGACTGTAATAAGATGTTCAAGATCTTCATGGAGACCTATAGCAATCTCAAAACTCATTTGTTCATATTCAGAAATTTAGTTAGTTTTATATCCTACTAAAACCAAGTTTTTATTTGTTAGAGGTTAAAAATAATCTGAGAAAGCCTAATTAGTTTCCCAAGGATAATTTATTTGTCTTTATTCTCTCTCTCTCTCTCTCTCTCTAGCTCTCTCTTTCTCTCCCTCTCCCTCTCTTTCCCTCCCTCTCTCCTTCTCTCTCCCTCTTTCTCTTTGCCCCCTGCCTGAGTCAAGCACATGTATATAGACTGATGTTTTGTATTACACTTTATTATATTTGAATTTTTATTATAAAATTCACTTCTGTGTATAGCTATTTTAATATATTATTGTGAAGTTAGTTTATTTTGTACTTATTTTTTAGTTTACCATAATTGTCTTATACAGTTTTACATGTATGGTAATTCATAAAGTTGATTTCCCAATTTTGTAAAAAAAAAATAGAAAATTCATACTTATATGAAATTCCTAGAATTGTGGAATTGTGGTGCATCCAATTTATTGATTCTAATGTAACACACAAAATCTTCATCTATATAGCTTCTTAGCTTCTTTTTTCTATTTACTGAGCATTCACTGAAAGCGACTCTCTCTGTCACTGTCATTTGTGAATGACTTTGTATACTCCTTCAGGAATCTCAAGCACCACTCTCACTGTCTTCTTTGGTTGTATGTGTTTTAAATCTGCTTCCAAATAGGTTCTTGTTTGGAAACTTGGTCAGGATGTGGTAGCTGTGGGAATTTTATGCAGTCACCTGAGTGGGAGGTCTTTAAATCACTGGATTTAAGCTCCCTTGCGCACACAGAAGGGAATTCTGTTTTCCTCTGGTAAATCCTTATATAGATATACAGTTTTATTACAAAGGCCTGCATCTTATGCCGGAACTTTTCTCCATTTTCTTGTTTAGATATGTTATGCTCTCATCACAGTGTTTGTTACAGGGTCCTTTCAAAGCAATAATGGTGCTTATACTTACAGCCCTCATATCTGTAAACTAAACAAACCTCTCATTTATAAAGTTACCTGGTCTGTATGAAGTGTTTTATTATAGCAATGGAAACTAGATAAATGCATTATCCCTATTTACTGTTGAAACCTAAGCTTAGTCATGTTTAGAGGATTACTGTGTATAATACTGCTAATAGTATCTCACATTGATTCTAAAAAGATTCCAAACATTAAACACTTGAAAGTTGTGTTTACAATATTCAAATTCTAATGCATTTGATCCCTACAATTTAAAGAGTGTCTACTGCTATTGATACATGATTATAATTCTATAAATAAACAGTACAATATTTATATTTATGAAACATTTTCTTGTAAACATTTCATATAATATTTCAGTTTAATAATCAAATTTCTTGTTAGCATCTGAACTATGAATGGGAGATAGAACACACATATTTTTTTTTTTTCGAGACAGGGTTTCTCTGTGTAGCTTTGTGCCTTTCCTGGAGCTCACTTGGTAGCCCAGGCTGGCCTCGAACTCACAGAGATCCGCCTGCCTCTGCCTCCCGAGTGCTGGGATTAAAGGCGTGGGCCACCACCGCCCGGCTAGAACACACATATTTTAACAGATATTTTAATACAGTTGTTAAAATTCCCTTACATATGCATATGGAATTGTTTATTTTGTACTTCAAATCTTTTAATTGTTAAACACTATGGTTCTCATTTAATAAAGTACATTTTAGTAAATCAGCTAATTTATTACAATCATTATTCTTGTTCAAGGTTAAAATGTAAGCACAAAATGAAAGCCAATTACTATCTATCTATCTAGGACATCATCGACAAATTAGAATGAGGAGTGACCAGTAATGGGAGCAGACATAGTCACCGAAGCTCTCAGTCTACACCTCATAGAGCAACTGAAAATGGAAAAATAACTTTGATAAGGAGGTTATCTGAAAATAAATAGGGTTACTATTTAGGATTTTTTTCTTCCTGTTACTCACTATTGTTGGGTTATAACTATATTTTTATTCATGTTTATTTTACATAGTTCCTACAAACATCCAAATTTTAACATTGATTTGTTAATGATGTGTTGTTAAACCAATCTACTTAAATTTTATCTTATATGTTACATTCAAAATTCTATTTTTGCTTGATTTTGTCTTTTGAGCATATGTGTGGTGTGTATGCATGCATGTATGTTCATGTGTTTGAGGACACACATGTATGCAGGTGCACTTGCATGTTTTGGAGGCCTAAAGTTGACACTTTTGTCTTCCTCAAACACAATCCCTGTTATTTATTGAGGCAAGGTCTCTCACTGAAATCAGAGCTTACCAATTCTGAGAAGTCTAGATAGGTACCATGTTCTAGGAATCTATCTACTGCTTCTGCCTCCCAAATGCCAGGATTAATGGCCACCACACCTGGCCTGCTTTTGTGTGGTGTCTGTGTAGTCAATCTTTAGTGTTAATGCTTGTGCAGCAAGTACTTTATTCACTAAGATATCAGCATATGCCCTAAAAATATTTTATCGTAAAGAAACTAGGCCTATCTTTCAGAATCAAGGCATATATAATCCCATACCTGCTCTACATATGACCCTCTAAAGAGCAAGTATAAACTTTTGTGAGTGACTTATACCTAAGCACAAGGTATAAGTGTCTGACTGGTGATTCCTGACAAGCTGGCCATTCAGCTATGGCAATAGATAGGGAAACAACATTTAACATTTCAGAGACTACTGTAGTTGGAAGTTTTCCTGTGTCCCTCCAGGCTGGTGGTCAGGAAAAATCTCTCCCACTCACATCCCCCAAGTAAATACACAGAGGCTTATATGAATTATAACTGCTTGACCATTAGCTCAGGCTTATTATTGACTAGTTCTTACCCATAATTCTTATCTATGGTTAGCCATGTGGCTTGGTAACTTTTTTTAGTTCTGCCTTGTCATCTTGCTTCCTCTGTGTCTGGTGGTGATTCCTGACTCAGCCTTCCTCTTCCCAGAATTCTCCTGGTCTGTTTGCTCTGCCTATACTTCCTGTCTGGCTACTGGTCAATCAGCATTTTATTTATCAACCAATCAGTGCAACATTTATTCACAGCATACAGAATGACATCCCACAGCACTTCTTCTTTTCTGTCTAATCAAAAAGGAAGATTTGAACTTTAACATCGTAAACTTATATATAACAAAAGTTATCAAGCAAGAATTATAGTTATAATATCTCGTCTATTTGTATTTGGCAAATTTAAAGAAAATATTCTATTTATCCTATATTTGTGAGTCTAAGGTTTTTTATCTAATTTATCTTTTAAGATGACTAAGGAAAACTATAATTATAACTATCTAGTCTTCAACTACATCAAAGACCCCAGAAGGGTATAATACTATCTAAGTAAACAAGAAGTGCATTGTAAGCAACTTCCGAAATCTAGAATGACAGAGACAGCTGCCTGCCTGGACAATCATCCAAAGTTCCTCTGTACCATTGGGTCATCTATCTTCAGCCTATAGGCCTAGAGTCTCTCAGTTGCTTCTCTCTGTGTTCTGTAGAATATCTGACAGCACACCACCTTAGATTAAACAAAAAGGAGAGTTGAAGCACAGGTCTAGGTTTGTGTAATTGAGAGAAGCAATACCATTCTAATAATATCCACCTGTCAGAAAACAAGAAGAATATAGAAGAATAGCTGTAGAAAATGTATGAAGGAGCCTGAGAATTACTAGTTGCACACACTAGTAACAATGTCTTCCAAAGTCTGTCAGTTTAAAGAGGAAGGGAGGAACTGGGCGGTAGTGGCACATAACTTTAATACCAGCACTCAGGATGCAGAGCCAGGCAGGTCTTTGTGAGTTAGAGGTCAGCCTGATCTACAGAGTGAGATCCAGGACTGGCACCAAAACTACTACACAGAGAAACCTTGTCTCAAAACAAAAACAAAAACAAAAACAAAAACAAAAACAAAAACAAACCAAAAACTGGAAGGGAGGGACTCCATGTTTAAACTCAAGACCAGCAATGAAAGACTTCAAAGAATGTGGAAAACTAAGGAAACACTGTGAGACCACAGGAATCAAGAAACTGTCTAGTAAAAAAGCCAAAGAAATGATCATCTACAAATGTCTTAATAAAGAATCAAAAACAAAATTTTTAGAACTTTTAAAATCAAAGAATATATAAATATTAATAAGACACTAAATAGGCCTGAGAATGTGATTGAGCAACTGATGACTTGTTTCGCAGGAAGAGCAAGGTTCTTTGTTTAATTCCCAACTATTCCATACAAAACACATCTGTGAACTTGAAAAATAACTTTTGATATTATTTAGTCAGAAGAAGAGTTTGTAGCTGGAGTTTTCTCTCCGAGTCCCATCAAGCCCCGGCAGTCCGACAGCCCACTTATAAAATAAACACACAGACGCTTATATTGCTTATAAACTGTATGGCCATAGCAGGCTTCTTGCTAATTGTTCTTATATCTTAAATTAACCCATTTCTATTAATCTGTAAGTTGCCACATGGCTTGTGGCTAACTGGTAATTATTTTTTCCAGCACATTTTTAATCCTGGTTGGTGGGATGTTGTCAATTCTGCAAACCATATGACTGAATGAAAATAAAAACATAGGTTCTATGAATACAAAAGAGCAAGCATTTTGAGTTCAGTACTCTACAGTGTTCAATCTCAGAGTTAAAAACATATTTAAGTCTTGATTACAAACACTGCAGCAAGATCAAGGGGGACCTGTTCCCCTTTTTCTCCTTTTTTTAAAATTTTATTTTATTTTATTTTACAATACCATTCAGTTCTACATATCAGCCACGGATTCCCTTGTTCTCCCCCTGCCGCCCCCCTCCCTTTCCCCCCAGACCACCGCCCATTCCCACCTCCTCCAGGGCAAAGCCTCCCCATGGGACTGAGATCAACCTAGTAGACTCAGTCCAGGCAGGTCCAGTCCCCTCCTCCCAGGCCGAGCCAAGCGACCCGGCATAAGCCCCAGGTTTCAAACAGCCAACTCATGCAATGAGCACAGGACCTGCTGGTGGGAATGCAAGCTTGTACAGTCACTTTGGAAATCAATATGTCGCTTTCTTAGAAAATTGGGAATCAATCTCCCCCAAGATCCAGCTATACCACTCTTGGGCATATACCCAAGGGATGCTCAATCATACCACAAGGGCACTTGCTCAGCTATGTTCATATCAGCATTGTTTGCAATAGCCAGAACCTGGAAACAACCTAGATGCCCTTCAACTGAAGAATGGATAAATAAAATGTGGTACATATACACAATGGAATACTACTCAGCAGAGAAAAACAATGACATCATGAGCTTTGCAGGCAAATGGATGGATCTAGAAAAAAATCATCCTGAGTGAGGTAACCCAGACTCAGAAAGACAAACATGGTATGTACTCACTCATAGGAGGATACTAGATGTGGAGCAAGGATGACTGGACTGCTACTCACATCACCAGGGAGGCTTACTGGTATCTTAACATGTTGCTTCTCCTCCCGGCAGCTGGCAGTGTCTCCCCACCTCAGCCTCCACTTTCCAGAATTCTCTTCTCTGCTTGTCCCGCCTATACTTCCTGTCTGGCTACTGGCCAATCAGTGCTTTGTTTACTAACCAATCAGAGCAACACATTTGCCATACAGAACATCCCACAGCATATATAAATATTAATAAGATACTAAATAGGCCTGAGAATGTGATTGAGCAATTGATGACTTGTATGGCAGGAAGAGCAAGGTTCTTTGTTTAATTCCCAACTATTCCATACAAAACACATCTGTGAACTTGAAAAATAACTTTTGATATTATTTAGTCAGAAGAAGAGTAGCAATAAAAATTAACATAAAGGAACAAAATACATGAAAAATAAATGGATAAGTAAACACAAGATGAAGATAAGAAGTGCTGGGAAGATAGAAAGAGAATCTCCACACAGAGTTGATGGAAATGTGATTGTTGTGGGTCATTACATTGTGGAACTTCAAAATTCTTTAGAATATTAACAATTTTCATTACCTACCAATGCAAGTTACGCATACATACCCAAGGATAATATCATCATGAAGAGATATTTTTACTAGTCGAATTGTTACAGTATTAGTCACAGTAGCTGAAATACAAGAACAATCATTGTCTAAAGGGAGGTGAAATTTATAGAAGAATGGAATGCGGCTTAATTTAAAAACGAAAGGAATCCCTATGTTTTTGACAATCTGGACAAACCAGGTTGACCATAATGTTAGTTAATCTTAGCTCAGAGAAAGAAATACTACTTAAGACACCTTACTTCTGTAATTTGGATTAATTGAAATCATAGAAACAGAATAAAATCATTGGTACCAAGGAAAGTTTATAAACTTTGTTATCATAGTTAATTCTGAATTTATCACATAAAATATGATGAATAATATAACCAATAAACGATTACTATGCATTAAAAATTTTTTGATGATATATTGGCATAATTAAGGAATCTATCATATTTCATACACATACAAAAAAACAATATAGATAACTATATGATCATTAAGCGTACTAATTATCTTAATTGTGCTATACTTAATCTTGTAAATGAATCCAACTCATCAGAGCAAACACCTTAAATATGCATACATTTATTTGTCAACCATAGTTGTTTCTCAAGGAATCATATCATCTTGTGTAATGTATAGAAAACTCTTACAGTACTTCTGATTTTTCTTTCTTTGATATTAGCTAAAAATACTAAAGAAGACCAGTTATTAAAATACATTATTTTAAGATGAGTAGTGATGGCACACACCTTTTATGCCAGGACTTAGAAAACTGAAGCAGGTGGATCTCTATGACTTTAAAGCCAGACTAGTCTACAGAGCTCATTCCAGGACAACCAAGGCTATATAAGAAAACCCTGTCTCAAAAAAAAAACAAAAAACAAAAAAAAATTAAAAAAATATTTATTATAATCCTGAATACACCTTTCTGAGTGTATGTACACCTAACACTAATTATCTTCTTTGAGAGTTCCCTTAGGAGCCAAGCAATAGTCTAAACCTTTGTTAGATATCCTTGAATGCCAAATTACATTGAATTGTCCCCTGAAGTAACAAATGCATAGGGTTAAAACATTCCAAAATACACATAAAATTGATTTCCTAAGTCGAAATCTTAGCTTTGAATGCTTTTAATTCTTTCAAAGTTACAGATATTCAGAACCCATGATGTCAAACAGGAATAATTTATATGAACAGATTAACATTTTTAAAAGCAAAATAGGACACAAAATAGATCTCCATAGTTGTTAAGGGTATTTGGTCAGCAATGTTTCCAGATGGAGGAGTTTACCAAAATCACTTGCTTTGAAAAATGTTGTTTCTGTTTCAGTAAGGAGGATTGAGCTGAAGAATGTGATTGATCACTGAAAATCACAGTTTCTGCTGATTAACAGGATTGGATGAGCTAAAGCATTGAGCAGAAGGTGTAGGATAAATTAGGACCTACTTTTAGAGAGAGTGAATTATGTCAGTTGGCCTTCCGATTTAAATTGCTCATTGTGGTGGTATTGTGTTCCCCAAAATATTGTGCACCCTAATAAACTTATCTGGGGTCAGAGAACAGAACGGCCACTAGATACAGAGACTAGAATATGGTGGCAGAATATATGGCCTTTAATCCTAGCATTCCAGAGGCAGAAATCCTTCTGGATCTCTGTGAGTTCAAGGCCACATTGGAAACAGCCAGGCATAGTGACACACACAAACCCAAGAAGTGAGCCTTTAATCCCAGGGAGTGATGGCAGAAAGCAGAAAGATATATAAGGCATGGAGACCAGAAACTAGAAGCTTTTAGGTGGTTAAGCATTCAGGCTTTCAAGAAGCAGTTCAGCTGAGATTCATTTGGATAAGGACTCAGAAGCTTCTAGTCTGAGGAAACAGGATCAGCTTAGGAATTGGCAAGGTGAGGTAGTTGTGGCTTGTTCTGCTTCTCTGATCTTCCAGCATTCACCCCAATATCTGGCTCCAGGTTTGCTTTTATTAATAAGACCTTTTTAAGACTCCTGCTACAACTCATCTTAGTTACAGATATTCCACTGATGTTGCTTGTCCTTTTCTTTTGTTTAGAAATAGTGTCTTGCTATATTTTGGACATTTTCCCTATTCCTAACCTCAAGCCACCATTGTGTTTAAATTTTCTCAGTGGGTGGACACACTGTTGTACTTTGATTCCATTTATTTTCTTACATATTAGACAACCACTTTTATAAAGATGATCTACCAACATTTGAAAGAGATCAAACATGGGTATATGGGAAGGTTTGGAAGGAGAAAAGGAAAGTGGGAAATGATATAATTATATTATAATCTCAAAGATAATTAAAAGGAAGGATTTTCATAATGTTATCTGTTACACAACTGTTTTAGTCTTTTATAATTACATCAATATGAAAGTCATTTTATATAGTCAAATACAAATTATATCATAGTTAAAAATCTCACCACCAAAGTGATAATAGGGGATAAAGCCATTGGAATTGACTAGACACTAAGAGCAGGGCCCAAAAGAAGACCTTGTAGGGAGCGTCCTTAACTCATTTCATCAAGTTAGGAAAAAGAGAAAGAGTACCATCTATAAATTAGGAAGGAAGATGCCCACTGGATACAGAATCTGCTTCTGCTTTGATCTTGGATCTTAGAGCCTCCAAAATGTTGGAAAGTTATTGTGCCTCACTAGCTTAAATGTGGCAACATAAAACTGCTTATCCACGGTATCCTGAACTCTCACGTGTGTGGGTGTGTCTTCCTGATGCCCCTGCAGGCCACTAAGGTATGCTCATGGCAGAATTCAGTCCTGACTTCATGGCACTGAGGATCCACAGAGTGGAGTGTATGGTGCTTCTCAAGACACGAATCACCTTGAGGGCTATGAGCAAGAAGAGATATTGAGGAAGGTATACCATGTGTTGCTCAGACTGGAGGACACCCTATAGTAGCCTGAGTCTGGTCATCTCTCCCCCATGAACTGTGGGCTCCCTAACATGTTTCTGAATGATGAGCTCTAGATATGAATTTGCTAGACACATCTTCATGTTTTTTTCACTGAGCACTTTATGCATGTATAGTCTATTTAATAGTCATACCATGTATGACTCCTAACCTCCACTAATTACACAACAAGCATGGTGGTTTTGGGTTCCATAAAAAAAATTTTTGTAAGTCACAGAACTGATGATATTATTAAAGCGCCATAAACACAAGAAAGTAAGTGTATTTGGGGGAAATTATTTTTATTGTATTTCATTACAGTTATTGTTATAAATATTACTCATGGAGCTCTTAATATATTTCTCTCAAAAATATAATGATATTAAAAACTGTGAGAAAAATAAGTAAATGTCTGTTTTCAATTGATCACCCAATAATATCCCATCCACTGTCATAAGAATTTACAGTACAATACCCACCCAGCATGTTAGAAAGATTCTTGCTACTAGTGCCATAAACATATCCTGTAATATACAAATGGAGTAGAGACTGAAAACGTGTGTGTGTGTGTGTGTGTGTGTGTGTGTGTGTGTGTGTGTGTGTGTTAAAGAGGGTTAAAATTGCATATTGAGTTAGGGAAAACATAAGAAGCAGATTCTGAGTCATTATGTAAATTATTATGGCTCTTCATATTTCACACTTATTAAAACAAAACAGTTGAAGACAATGACATAATTTTAAAATCCATTAACTGCCCTGAGGCAGCAGTGAGAAATAAGACTATTCTGCTGTGTAGTATGAAGTGGGAATGAGGGTCACATGAATCTTTCCCCAACTCACTGAGTACCTATTGAGGACCTGCTGGTTATAACTCAGACCTATACAAGGAAAAGGGAGCAGTGCTCCATTATGCGGTCAGTCATTCTAAATGTTGTCAATGATTTTGACCCTTATCTTTGAGCTTCCTACAGTTTCACGTTTTTGTTATATTCCATGAAGAAAATATAAATTTAACAATGTATAGGTGCATGTCTATGACTCTGTATGAGTCCGTTTCTGCACAAAGCTATATAAGCGATATGTATGTTCCCAACACAGACCCCTATAATTTTTAAACCTGCTTGTAGCTGAATGAGTCACTGAGATACGAAGTTACAGAGGAAATGTGACTCAAAGCGATTAGAGTTCACTGCAAAACAGGTTCAGAAGAAATCCACGAAGTGGAATCTGTCTGTTACATTGGTATTCTTATTTAGATGCCTTGGTCCTCAATAGCTGTCACCCATTATGTCTAAACATAAGAAAAGAAATGCAAGCAGTAAATCCAAGAACATCTATATGTCCTCCACATGCCTGGTGGACCCTGCATTTGTTTTATCCAAGAGCATACATAAAAGGTGATAGGTAGATCTGTTTTGTTATCTCTCTCTTAGGCTGCAGCCTGATCTATGTCTCCTCACTTTAATTTGCCTCTCCAAACTGAAAAGGTAAGTGTCCCCTTACACTGTTGTAATTATAGTAGTTATATGTATATTAAAGCATGAACCAGAAAAAAAACTGTAGGCTTTTGTGTTCTTTAGAAGAAAAGAAAAAATAGATATAATGAAAGTACAATAGTTCATGAACATCAATGTTAGAACATTGAACAGGCTAATGGGAACTTCAACTTAAGGGAATCCCATTCCAAACATTCAAAGGAAGAGACAAGATATGTGCAATGCCTCAGAATCAAAGTTTGAAATTACTCATTCCAAGATGATATGCTAGCCTCAAAACACTAGGCTTTTATTTAGGGAGATGATTTCCTTTTCAAAAGTATGATGCTCTTCGTCTTCTCTCACTTCCCTCAGAAGGCAAAATAATTCAATGCTTATGTCTCTGATCACATCTAAAATTCTTCAGATTTTAATGGAAATGCTTTGATTTTCTGAATAAGTTTCATTATATAGCAGATCAAAGAGGACAATGTGTTTCACTGAAGAACTCTAACATACCAATTAGCATTTTATCTGAATATATATATATGTATATATATATATATACACACATGTATATATAGTAATTCCCATCAGTGCCTACAGTGTGCTTTGAATATGTTATAGGATTACGTGGGTGTGTTTCTATTGAAGGATGAATAAGTCAAAGAAATGTAGAAATGCCGAGAACACGGTGTTAAAGCTCTGTCATTATTATAAAATTGCATTGTATTATTAGTATAACTAATTTTAATAACTATTATTAAACGACTATTTTATTCTATGACTTCTTCATCGAGAAACTATTACAGACTAAGATAAAGATGTTAAGTGAGGTTACAGAGTTGCACAGAGAACTGTTCTACTTTTTCCAGGAATGAGGCTGGAACTGTAAGTTTAAATGTGAAAGTCTAGCACAAAAAGACACGGCTGGAGAATAGTTTAACTGGCGTGTGATGTACCTTTAGTCCACTGAGCTGTTTCGGCTTCGCGATAGATGCTTCCTAAAGTGCCTCAGCAGCTTTTTCTCTTTGAAGTGATTCTCAATTTGTTAGTTTGCAGGAAATAGACACACAACCACCCAGGTAAATTTCCTTCCAAATTTCCGGAGTCACGTTGAATCTACTGCTATGTTTGAATGAATCTGTTGGAGGATTCTCTTTCTTATCGGTTATATCTATCTCAATGTTCAAGTCATGAAAGTTCCTTCTATTATTTCTCTTGCCTGTAGGACCTAATACCCTTAGATATGTGTGGCTCGGAACTTGTGGGAGTAGCCAACCAATGACTGTTCTAAGTTGAGACCCATGCCTAACAATGCCTGGAGGGCCAGGAACCAGAAGCTGGATAGCCTAGAGACCTATGGCAGCACCAAATGCAACTGGGGCAAAATCAATGAAATGATTCCTAATGATATTCTCTTACACCTATAGACTGTTTTCTGTTCTAATTATCATCAGAGAGGCATCCTCTGGCAGCTGAGGGAAGCAGATGCCAAGACTCACAGCTAAACATTAGGCAGAGTTCTGGGAACCCTGTGGAAGAGAGAGAGGAAGGATGGTAGGAACCAGAGGGTTCGAGGACACCAGGAGCACATGGCCAACAGAATTAATTAAGCAGGGCTAATAGGGGATCACAGAACATGAAGCAGCAATCTGCACTAGGTTATTTGCATATATGTTACTGATGTGTAGCTTGTTGTTCTTGTGGGACTCCTGACAGTGGGAGTAGGGGTGTCTCTCACTCTTTTTCCTGCTCTTGGGAATTTTTTCCTCCTACTGGGTTGCCTTGTCCAGCCTTGATATGAAGGCTTATGCCTAGTCTTATTGCATCTTGCTTTGTCATATTCAGTTGATATCTCTGAGAGGCCTGCTCTTTTCTGAAAGGAAACAGAGAAGAAATTGATCTGGGGGAGAAGAGAGGTGGGAAGAAACTAGGAAGAGTGCAGGGGATGGGGGAAACTGTGGTCAGGATGTATTGTATGAGAAAGAATAAATAAAAAAAAAAAAAGAGAAAGCTTCAAAATTTTCTGCCATGTGATTTTCTTGCTTGCCAAATGTTCCTGCCAGAAGGGCTCTCTGACACATGAATAACATCACGACATAAAAGCTAAATAATTTTCTTGAAATAAAAATGACACCCCTGTATGTCAGTTTAAATTTTTACTAGATTCCTATGAATTTTCCTTTCTATACAGTTATTTATTTATTAATTCATTTTAATAATATGTATCTCAACATGACTTTAGTAAGATCCACTCTTGTACTTTAATAAATTCTCTAAGTTCTTTGGTGGCTTTCTCCATGTTCACTTCCTGTAATAGAGCATTGGTTAAATATGTATTGTTCAAAATTAGTCACTCTAATGCTTCCTGGGAAGCACTAATAAACACATATAGCTTTCCATTAGCTAGAAATTCCAGAAAATTGCTGATGATTCTTGTTCAGGCTCTCTCAAAATATTGTGCCTGCATGGCTACAGTCAGGAGACTTAACTTCCTTGTTATGAGACCTCTCCTTTGAGTGGCTGAGCCCCATGAATGATGCCTCATCTGACCTCTGTGACTAAAGTAGTCTAATGGGCAGAGCAAGAAACAATTATTAATTTTTTAGTGATCCAGTCTCAGAAATAACACCTAACCACCTCTTTGTAGTACAGTCACTGATGCAAACTATTAACTCCAGTTTGTCCATAGCAAAGAAAACTGCTTCTATCTGTAAAAGAAAAAAAGACTAATCTAAATTATGGACACAATTTTAAATAATTGCATTGTAAAGGAGCTGGATTCTGCAATTTTCTAGAAACCCAAATGTTCTAGAAACCTTTCCTGTTATAGTATTCATAGCTGGACACGTACACTGTGTGGCAGAAAATTTAAATGCTCAAGTTTTGGGAAAAGAGTGTATTTCATAAACTAAGTGTCCAACATTTTGCAGAGGTAAAAGTTGGATTTGTTACAGTTTCCAGTGCTCATTGCAGCAATGATAAGTTAGGGTTCAGAGGTCACCTATTTAAATATCAATGACAGAAATTTCAATATTTAAAGCATCATTATTGGCTGAAAGATGTCAGGCAAGTAAACTAATCATTGTTCAAGGCATTTGCTATATTACCTTAATGAATTCTTGAACGATTACTCTGTGAGGCACAAAATACTATCCCCACTGTATAAGATAAATTTAAACAACAGATTGGAATAGAAAATTACAGTCAGCACCACAGTAGAAGGTTTCCTTAGAAATGATTTTCTCACACCAGTCAGAAGAACAGGTGAGAGACCACCAGCCTGACAGCTGAGCTGCCCTAGATTTGGTTCCCATAGACCCATACCACCACCACTACCACCACCACCACCACCACTACCACCACCACCACCACCACCACATCCACCACCTCTTTTCCCAACTTATGACATCCTCAACTTCCTCCTACTGGTTGCCTCCTCCAGCCTTGATGTGATGGTATGTGCCTGGCCTTATTGTAGCTTGTTATGCCATGTTTGATTGATGTCCCTAGGAGGTCAGATCTTTTCTAAGGTGAGGTGGAGGGGGCATGGATCTGGGGAAAGGGGAGGTAGGAAAAGAGGTGGGGTGGAGGAAGAAGAAGGAGGGGAAACTGTAGTTGAATTGTAACATATGAGAGAAGAATACAAAATGATTCTCTCTCATTTCTGGTTGAAAGAAAAAAATACACATTAGTCAACGGGTTATTGCCACTTATTCACAAAGTATCATTTGAACGAAACAAAGTAGAAAACACAAATTTTTACAATTGAGAAATTTAATGTCTGCTTATTTAACTTGAGTGAATTTTGATTAATAGAAACTTATAAATATTTAACTTAAAACTTTAAGTTAGGATAATTAGCCCACAAAATAAGTCATTCAAATTTTGATTTACTGTCTTATTTTAAAATTTATCAAAGGGTGAAATATTCTTGTCCTAGTGGCATTGCAAACAAGTGACAATCCAGGCTGCTCTTGGATAATTTGCCTAATTTATTAAAAACCAAGATTCTCATGGTATTTTTGTTACACAGCACAAAGAAAAAGATAGCCAAATTAATTCACATATCTCAATATCCTTATTTGGGCACCACAAGGATCAAGTATTGAACATTTCAGATGAATAGCTGTGAAATGAATGTGTCAAATTAAAACATATTCTTGAAACTTAGGTGGCTAATAATCCACAGCCACTAGTGCTACTTTTTATCTGAAAACACATGACAAATTTATCTGAAATTTTTAATATGTTGAATATTGATGTTGCTGAGTTTTGTTTAAGACATAACTATGAATTTTGGAAATATAAGCTATAGAAAAATATATGCCTATTTGAATATGGATTAGTTGATTATCATTGCTGTGACTACAATACCTCAAAAAGAAACTTAAGCACTTATCTTACCTTAGTTTCCACATGTCATGGTATAACTGGAAAAATTAGGTAGGTCATGAAGCAGAAAAAGGGGAATCCTGGATCTCTGTTCTCTTCTCCCTCCCCTTTCACTCATTAGACCTCCCAGCATATGAAATAGTGTCACCCACTACTTTTCCCAGAGTCAATTCTCTGTGAAAAACCCTTCAGAGATATGTCCAGAGATGATTCCAAATTAAGTGACATTGAAAGTGGAAGTTGACCGTAAATAAGGGCTCTTGGATATAACGCATGCGTTAGATAGATCTGTCTATTATTGCTAGTCTTACTTTTAGACTTCAGCTAATTTGTATTGAACTTCAACAAGTTATGGAACTATTGGATATTTAATCTTGCAAAAATTTATTACTTGTCAACATGTTAGGCCTGAAAAAAGATCGACTCCCAATGTTCTCCTTTAATATGTAAGAAGTGGGCTGTGCACTTGGGAGTATGAATCATAAGGCAATAAATGTCGTAGAAGATTTTAACAAATATAAATTGCTACATAAATATCAAATACATTACACAACATTTTTAGGCTCTGCAACATCAAATCACTTCACAAAGAACTAAATGTCAAACTAAATAATGCATGGTTACACTCATTTCTTCTATGGACCATTATCTCAACTTTAGCAACACAGCCTTAAAATTTTTATAACCAGTGCATATTTACTTGTGACATTTACTCCATCTGGTCTGATTTCTTCTGTTTCAGGAACCAACATTCATTTCACTTGGAAAAATTTAAAACTTGAGGCTTCTATAGAAACTTTGACTTGTGCTTAGAGAAATTGTTAAGCAATACTGAGGGAGGAGGAGAATGCTCTTGCAGTTTGAAAACAGTCTTAAGAAATATTGTCCCCTCTTTGGTATCCTGATACTTGTGTTTGAGTGGAATTTAATGTGACTTAAGTTCAAAGGCAGCCTTAGATATGTTAAGTTAATAAATTATCCCGATGTGTTCTGCAGAGTGAATGTTACAAGAACTGTGGAAAGGATACTGCTATGATGTGGAAGGGATTTTAGGCTGATGCAAATACAATGACTATGTCAGCATGCAGAGAATTCTTATGGGTATACATTGAGGGTACATAGCCTTGGCATCTGAACTGAATATAAGTTGAAGTTTATAATGCTGAAAACGGGCCTAATGTCTCTTAATACTCTTTCTATCTCTATATTTCCCCAAAACTTATTGCTTTCACTTAAAATGTCTGCTTTATAAAACTTCCCTTGAGCAAGAGTTCCCAAGGGGACAGTTCAAGACAACTTACTGGACTTACACCATCGATACCCAAAGCCCATGGGGACTATGCAGATATGAAACAAGGACTCTCACTCAAACAGTGACCTGTTGAAAATGGAAACTATTCTTTTTAAATCTGTCAATTAAATGGGAACACTGCCTGGCTGTGCCCCAATAAAAGTATCACTTCATGGATGGGGGGACCCCTATTTCCATAGGCACGCTTATCTCTCTGACCTATCTCTGCATAAACAACAGGTACAGTATTACCTTAATTGATAAAATAATGGGATATCTACTTCTGTTTTACCTAAGCAGTGAAGTACTTTTCTCATTTTGAAGATTCTCAGTTTACTCACAATGATACAATTATTATCTTTATTACTTTATTTTTGTACATATTTTGAATATCTTTTATATAATTTACTTCATTTTAAAAACAAACTGGCAATGGTAGGCATATACTTTCCATCAGAGAGGAGTAGTCTGTCTCTCAGAGCAACAGAGTGAGATCATACAGAAGTTGGTGAAAATGTTTTATAGATTCTGGATAATTTTATTCTAAATGGGGCAGATCCATAACTTCATGTCCTGACTTTGTATCATGCTCTTTGGGACAGGTTGATTTTCTGAATTATGTCCATAGTTACTAATTTCAGAAAGAGTGTAAGAGGCAGAATACCAGAAACCCTGCTGAGAAACAGTCCTTTCTAGAAACTGCTGTATAAAAATGAGAGGGACAATGGCAATATCAATGAACACGTTAACATACAAATGAGGAACTTTAACAAGGTCTCATTGTGAGACAAAGAACTACAGAAAATTAAAGGCTGTTGGAATAAAGAATTATCCTCTTCCAGTGATAAGCCCCCTTATGGTTATCCAGTGTAGAGTGATTAGCCTTGAGATTAAACACAAATCAAGCAACACAAAGGTACCCAGGTTTTATATATTTTGAGCACACACACACACACACACACACACACACACACACACACACACACATGCTGTAGGATGGTCTGTATGTCAAACATGTTGCTTATTGGTCAATAAATAAAACACTGATTGGCCAGTGGTCAGGCAGGAAGAAGTATAGTCGGGACAAGGAGGAGAGAATTCTGGGAAGTGGAAGGCTGAGGAGACACTGCCAGCCGCCACCATGACAAACAGCATGTGAAGATGCCGGTAAGCCACGAGCCATGTGACAAGGTATGGATTTATAGAAATGGATTAATTTAAGCTATAAAAACAGTTAGCAAGAAGCCTGCCATGGCCATACAGTTTGTAAGCAATATAAGTCTCTGTGTTTACTTGGTTGGGTCTGAGCGGCTGTGGGACTGGTGGGTGAGAGAGATTTGTCCTGACTGTGGGCCCGGTAGGAAAACTCTAGCTACACACACACACTCAAACACAAACACACACAAAGAAAAAGAGACTATCAACTTAAGATGGAGCCATAGGAGGGTTTCAAGAGAGGGTAGCTGGTAAGGGAAGAGGAAAAGTGATGTAATTCAACTTCGGTAAACATACTAAAATGATTAAACTTAAAAACCTTTTGGGTTAGCTCATTCTGGTTGTTAAAGAAGTTAAATGAGCCTTGGAAATTTATAAAGAAAAAAATGTATAATATCCAGAGTTTTGGGGCCAGTAAAATGGCACTGGTATCTTCTCTGGTCATGTAAAAGCTACTGTGATTGTATCGTGTAATGGAAATGGCAGAGAGAGAGAGAGAGAGAGAGAGAGAGAGAGAGAGAGAGAGAGAGAATGGCAATGACAGCGATAGAATGACAACACAGTAATACAGGAATCCAAAGGGAGGGGCAAGGTTTGCTTTGTTGAAACAACTCAACTCTTTCAGTAACTAAAAAAATGTCACTTATAAAATCTCTTAATCCCATCCCTGGGCCCCATGCTCAGCTATGTAATTACTTTGTCCTAGCTCCTTAGGGATCATTTTCTAGCCATATGCAAAACACAGCAGCTTTATGAATAACATTTCTGTGAACATTCATTCATGGAAATGTGTTTGCATTTCTAATATAAAATACTTCAAAGTAGAATTTCTTAGTCATATGACTGTTTTATGTTAGAAATTTAAAACCAGTCCATGTTTTCTAGTGTGTCTGTATACTTGTAATGTGAAACTACATATGCATAGGGGTAAGAAGTTCTATAATAACTTCAGTTTTTTAATGAGCTATATATCTGGCCATATTTACAGATCTTTCATCTCTAGGATAATTTGATATGTATCAGTTCACTTCAGTTATAGAATTAGATGGATAAATTCTGCATGAATCCTCACAGGTATTGTGACTAGAATTAGGACCTAGATTGCTTGGATGGGAAACATTATCCAATGATAGTTTATTCATAAAAATATTGTCAATACATTGTCCTTCAATAATTAAATAAAATTACAACTTTACAAACATCTATTTTGTAGGATTCTTCCATAGTCTCATTTTATTTTTAATTGCTATAAGTCATACATTTTGAGATCTCAGAAAGAGATGACTTATGGCACACGTATTACACTTAGCCACAACTAACCACAAAAGTATTCGAGACTGCCAAAGACCCCAGGGACAGGATCAACACAGTCTATTCTGGTTGTAAGCCAGGCAGTGTCTCTTGGTGATCAGGTAGCTACTGTAAATCCGATCCATGGAGACAAATAACCTTCAGCAGCATACATTCCAGCAATTTGTGCCAGCATCCCCAGCCTCTGGCAATTCTTATTTAATCCCCTGCGTCCTCTGTGGGTACACAAGCTTTTCTGCTTGGACCTCTGCCTGATCTTTCTTCTTTTACACACAATCTGTTTAGTTGCTTCTTTCTCCACTTCTTTCATAAAGTAGTGATTTTCATGAAAGAGATGTTACTAAGGCAAAGAGGATTAATGAAATTAAAAATAAATTTTTTATGTATTTGGTAAATTCACAGATATCACTTACAACATGCAAGACACTATTCTAAGTGATGTATGAGTAAAAAATGTGTGTGTGTGTGTGTGTGTGTGTGTGTGTGTGTGTGTGTGTATGGCATATAAATTCCCATGCATTGCCTTTAAGTAGGATTAACTCTGTCTTATTCAGTGGTATGTCATTATTACAAATCACTGATGAATTTGTGTGTGTTTGAGATCAACTTCAGACAAAAAAATCAGTTTATACAACCACCAAAAGTCATCCAATATACATACTAATGCAGTTGAACAGACAGCTAGTTCTATATTGAAAAGAATGTCACACATCCAATATCAATTTCTGTCAGTCTCTAAGACTATGGAATAACAGATATGCTAACAGACAGGAGATCATGTCTTTAATTCACTCACTTTGGAGTAGGAAAGTTCAGGATTGTAAGTTCAACATTGTCAATGAAACCATGCTAAGATTCACCATTAAAAGTGAACAAATCTTTATTATTCATTTTATATTTTAGTCATGAATCAAAGAATCATCCCTTCTTAACAATAATGATGATTTCAACCCAGAGAAGTCTGCTGCCTTCCAGTTTTTTTCTGACAATAGCAATTGATTTGATCATTTGTTAACTGCTAATCTTTGGTCTTCATAGTATGACCGTCTATGTATATAATACCAAAATACAAAATAATATGAAATCCTTGGGAACAATGCTAAATGAAAATAACAAAAACTGAGAACTTACTACCTGCTAAGCTCTGCCCTAAGTTCCATATTTAACCCTTAAAAATCACACTTTAAAATAGATAGTGCAACAGCTTTGGCTAAATAAAAGCAACCTGGAAAAATTATACACAGGTCAGTCTGATGAGGAGCATGCTTTAGCCATGCCAGTTTAATCATATCAATTTTTTCTGATGCTAGTGTCCTCTTTAATGCTAAACTAAAATGAAGTTCTAATACACTTTCAGAATTGTATTTTTCATTATTAAAATCATTTTCAAGTTTTTGTCTCCTACTTAAGTACTACTAAAAGTCCTTATTAATATTGCAGTGATTTATATAATGAAGAAGGAGCTTATGGAGAATGGACTGTTAATGGACTCCATGACCTTTGATATTATGCATTTGGAAATCTATGTAATTTTTCCTTAATTATCATATTTAGAAAGATAAATTCTTGGAAAAAATAGAGAATACAAAATAAAGACAGAAATGCAGCTAATTGTTAACATAAAATGGTCTCATTTCCCTAACATCACCACAATACATTTTCATAAATTGGTAGTTTATTTTCTGTATTTAGTACTCATTTGTGTATTTATCATTATATGGCAGGCTCTCACATAGCCAACGCTGGCTTCAAACTCACTACTTACCAGAGGTTGGCCTTAAACTTATGAAAACACCATGTCTCTATCTCCTCAGTGCAGGGATTAACACATGTGTCCTGTGCCACCATGCCCAAATTTGTGTAGTGCTGAGGCTCAAATCCAAGACTTTGCATGTGAATCAAGGACTTTACCAACTGTTAGCTTATCAATTTATTCATAGTCACAGATAGTACCTACAGAAAATGATATTGGCTAATGTGACATAATTTTTCTCCTAGAACCATATGCCCAAAGAAAACAAGAGAGAGAGAGAGAGAGAGAGAGAGAGAGAGAGAGAGAGAGAGAGA
>CABHPR010155183.1:42922-59244 GCA_902168415.1 Peromyscus melanophrys
AGAGAGAGAGAGAGAGAGAGAGAGAGAGAGAGAGAGAGAGAGAGAGAGAGAGAGAGAGAGAGAGAAAGGAGAGAGTACGTTTTCTTTTGTTCTCTGGAGATGTGTAACATGGTATATTGATGTGTCGTTGTGTTTGATCATTCTGTTTCTCTCTTATAAGCTTCCTTAGGATGGCTTTTAGGGTCTACTAGAATTTTCCACAGTAATTCTTGGTTCTATTGTACCTGTAGACTTTTCTCTAAGCATGACAATATTTACATATTTTTTCTGATTTAAGCTTATATCTTCTGGTCCCCAGTATTCAATTACTATGTCTTTTCACTATCAAGAACACACACTAGTAATATAGTTTGCAGGACAAGGGTTCCGGTCCCCTAGAAATATACGACTATCAGTAATATGGACTAATAACTGACTTGGGGTTAACTTTCTCAGAATCTTTCCTGGTGATTTTTGGAGAGCAAATATCTCAGAGATAATGTGGACACATATTGTTAAATTTTCCCTAAAGCAAGTGAAATAGTTGAGAGTGAGCCAAACTTTTGGGGTGCCTTGTAGAAAACCTACCATCTGGTTTAGGAGATAAGGCTGAGGTAGTACGGAAGTCTGGGTTAGAGGATGATTCTGATGCTGACTCACCGTGAACTTCAGGTAAGTCATTGTCTTGGATTCATTTCCTAGTCTTTAAAGTATGTCAGTTTTCTTACATGTTCTTTGTAGTAATTTATCTCAGTTAAAATTTTATGAATCTGGATCTATAACGCTTTCTCTCTTATCATGGTGTCTCTCAATAGCAGAGAAGATGGTGCAGCTCGTTCTTATTATTTTCCTTACCTACTACTCAGTTTTTCTGAGTAAATTATTCTACTATTCCAAAACTCACTCCAGAATTTGACATTTAAAGTGGGCCAAATTATTTTGAAATAAAACAAACATATATTAAACAATGTTAACGCATTTTTCATGTAATATTTCTAACAAAAATGAATACATTTTATATCAACAGTAAGTACTCAGAATTCTGATGATATTTTTTCATACTAGGAATATATTATAAATAAAATAATCAATTTGTTTACTAAGAATTTACCCAAACTTGTTGAGCTTTTTATTACAGATCACATACACAAAAGTAATATTTTAAAAGATAGAAAAATGGCACGAATATTTCTAAACTTTTGGCTGATAATTATACTTATTGTCTAATTGTTATAATAAGAACTTGGTAAGCAAAAACTTACTAAGTCTTTTACATCTGTAAGATACCAAAAGTTGGCTATTAAAGTATTTTACAAAATAATGATGATACCATTAGTGAAAATTTTCAGAAGGTAACAGTATTTTTTGTGAACTAAATTACTCATATTTTAGAAGTTGAAATTGTTGCAGCATCTTGGTGAAACATGATGTCATTTAGGTTCAAAATAAAAATATTTACATTTGATAAACTCATTGCTGAATTAAAAGACTAACGTTATAAATTTTTCAATAGTAGCTATTTCCTAAGAATATTCTTAGCCCACAGTAGTGAGTATCTCATTCAAATACTACCTGGCTACCTTCCTCACATATACCATTATTTTATTGTGGTTGGGTGAAATCTACCATATTTCTTTACTAGTAAGAAAATTGAATTTATCTTGAACCATCCCTACCTTATATTTTTACTGGTGGATATTATATTAGTTAACTGTAAGTAAATTTGCTTCTGATCCTCTCTAGAGAATGACAGTCTCTCTGCCAAAATACTTAAAATTCACTTTCATAGTAAACCATATTTTATTGATATTTTAAGTGAGGTCTATAGCAGTGTAATCAAGCTAGCTTATGATATTCAGGTCATATGATTAGGAAAAGGAAAGAGTATGTCATGAAAGATGATCCCTCTGCAGAGAACCCTGAAGAAGTTCAACAGATAGTGGGAAGACATTGATGAACACAGTTCAGTTTCCCCAATCCAGATAGATTTTAGACTGTTCTCATGAAGACCCATTGCTTTGTTTTTCTGTGTTGTTTTTACCTGTCAACTTCACTGTTTATGATTTTTTTTGGCACATACTTAAGTCTTTCACTCTAATCCAACTTTCTCCCCATCTCTATTTATCCACTGTGAATCCTCCTCAACAGTAGCAGTTTGCTCAGAAAGCAAGCCTAGCGTTGTATTTTAAACAAATTCTTGGTAACATAACAGAGTAAGGAAGATCTATTTTTTTCATGGTTCCTTATATCAGATAGAGTACCTCAAAGAATATACACAGTCTCCCTTGGCTTGACTGACAACTTCACACCTTACTGTCTGGGTAACATTGGGCATATCTTCTCTCTGCCTTCATGTATAACTGGAAATGAAAACCATAACTAGAATCTGCAGTAGGCTTTGGACTGGGTGTTCATCTAAGGATAATTAAGTCAGTACTAGTAAATGGGCACTAGTCTTTTTCATGAATATAGAATCTGTATTGCATTTTCTACCTAAATGAACTTCCAAATATGTTATATGTGGTTGGTGTTTTGATTGTCAAAAGTGCCCACAGTGGTATTTTTGATCATACACACCTTTCCAACTTTGTAAACCCTAGACCAAAAACCTTAATCACTCCTGGATCACTGTCTGTCATAATGATACATTCCTTTTCCCCCTTTCATTAACAATAGATTTTTTTTCTCATACAATATAATCTGATCACCGTTTACCCTCCTCATACTCCTCCCAGATCTTCTCCACCCATAAGAATCAGAGACCCACTAGTTTACACAATCAGGAGTTTCTTAAAAGTAAGGGAAACCTATAGTATATATGCACAAGATCTGGGGAAGACCTGTACAAGCCCTGTGATTTCTGCTTCAGTGTCTGTAAGTTCATATAAACTTTACCTGGTGTTCCCTGGTGTCCTATGTCCCCTCTGTCTCCCACACTCCTTCTGCTTCCTTTTCCATGGGGTTCTCTGAGCTCTGGGGTAAGAGATGGAGACCTCTTGTTTAGCTCTGTGTGTTCCAAAGTCTCCCTTTCTGCATAATATCTGCCTGTTGTTCTGTGTTTGTTTCCATCTACATCAGGAGGAAGCCTCTCTGATGATGGCTGAATAAGGTATCAATCTATGAGTGTAGCAGGATATCATTAGGAGTTATTTAATTCTTTCTTGTTTTTTTAAAAAAAAAAAAGATCAGTAGTATTTGGTTTTACCCTAGGTCCCTGGAATTTCTAGACTATGTTTCTTGGTCACCCAAGTAGTGTCAAGTATGCATTCCACCTCATGAACCTTAAGTCCAATCAGATGTCAGTTGGCTACTCCCATGAGTTTTGTGACACCACGGTTCTAGTGTATTTTTCAGGCAGAACAGATTGTAGATCATGGGTTTTGTGTTTCAGTTGGTGTTTACTTTTCGTTTTTGTAACTTGCAGAGTATGTTTCCATGTCATGGACACTAGAACATAGGGTGAAAGTTCTATGTAGGCACCAGCCCAGCCTCTTCATGTTCAGTGACCTGCATGGTTGTTGTCTTCAGCATGGGAAACTTGCTGTCAGTTTGTGGAGAGTTACCTATTGACTTGACAGCAGCCTGGGTTGTTTGTGGATTTCTATGGGACTTCTTCAGCCAAAAACCCAACTGGATGAAACCCAGTCCTGACACTTGAAGCTTCATCTGATGATAAGAGATGGCCAAGTAGGGGTTTTGTCTCCCTCGTTATTTGGAAACTTCATTAGGGTTGCCTTCATATATTCTAGGAATTTTCCGCTGCACTAGTTTTCCATACTGCCCCTCAAATGCCCTTCAATTCTGCCTGTCTTTTCTCTCACCCTCTCCTTCAATTCCATTCCCAAGCCTCCTTCTCTTCTTATCCTCCCATTTTAGTCTCCCCACCTAGCTCTAGTCCACCATAAACTCTATTTTATTTCCCCCTTCCAGGGAGATTCATGTGTCCCACCTTGTCCTTCCCTCTACGCCTAAACTCTCCGGGTCTGTGGACTGCAGCTTGGTTATCATTTGATGAAGATGACTAGTATCCAGATGTAAGTGAATACATACCATATTTATCTTTCTGGGTCTGGGTTACCTCACTCAGGATGATTTTTTTTTCTAGTTCATCCATTTGCCTGCAAATTCCATGATGCAATTTTTAAAGGAGTTGAATAACACTCCATTGTCAAAATGTGCCACTTTTCTTGATCTATTCTTCTGTTGAGGGACATCTAGGTTATTTCCAACGTCTGGCTATTATGAAGAGAACAGCAATGAACTTGGCCAAACAAGTGTCCCTGTGGTAGGATGAACCATCCTTTTGGTGTATGCCCAAGAGTGGTACAATTGGATCTTAGGTAGATTGATTTCCATCTTTCTGAGGAACTGGCATACTGATTTCCATAGTGGCTACACAAGTTTATACTCCCATAAGCAATGGAGGAGTATTCCACTTGCTCCACATTCTTGCCACATGAGCTGTCACTTGTGTTATGGATCTTAGCCATTCTGGTAGGTGGAGGATGTAATCACAGTGTAGTTTTGATTTGCTTTTCCCTGATGACTAAGGATGGTGAACAAATTTTAAGTGATATTTTTCAGCCATTTGAGTTTACATTATTGAGTGTTCTATGTTGTGATCTGTACCCCATTTTTTTAATTGGGTGATTTGTTTTTTTAATCAAGTTTGTTTTTTTAGTTTTTAATGTATTTTGAATACTAACCCTCTATCTAATGTAATGTTGGTAAAAAAAAAAAAATCCCCATTCTGTAGACAGCCACCTTGTCTGAATGATGATGTCCTTTGTCATGCAGAAGGTTTTCATTTTCATGAGGTTCCAATTGTTAGTTGTTGGTCTTGGTGACTGTACTATTCGTTTTCTGCTCAGGAAGTCATCTGTGTTAATGATTCCTTGGATATTCCCATTTTCTTTTCTATTTGAGGCTATTGTAAAATGTGTTGTCTCCATGATGTTTTCCCCCCTTTGTCTGTTTGCCAGTTATATATAGGAAGGCTACTGATTTTTGTGAGTTAAATTCTTTATCCAGCTACTTTGCTGAAAGTGTTTATCAGTTGTAGGATTTCCCTAGAGGAATTTTCAGTGTCACTTTTGTATATACTGTCATATCACCTGCAAATAAAGATGCTTTGACTTCTTCCTTTCCAATTTGAACCTCCTTGATCTCCTTTAGTTTATTGCTGCAGCTAGGACTTCAGTTCTATGTTGAATAGGTAAGGAGAGAGTGGACCACCTTGTCTTGTTCCTGACTTAAGTGGAATTGCTTTGACTTTCTCTTAATATAAGTTGATATTCACTATGGGCTTGTGGTAAATTGACTTTATTGTGTTTAGGTATCTCTTTTGTATCCCTACTCTCTCTAGGACTTTTTTCATGATGGGGTGGTGGATTTTGTCAAAAGCCTTTTGTGCATCTAATGAGATGATCATGTGGTTACTTTTCTTTCAGATTGATTATCTAATGGATTACATTGACAGATTTTGTTATATTGAAACTTCCCTGCATCCCTGAGATGAAGCCTACTTGATCATAGTGAATAATCATTTTGATGTGTTTTGAATTATCATTTAGATTTGGTTGCAAATATTTATTATTTTTATATCTATGCTCATAAGGGGAATAGGTTTCTAATTTTCTTTATTTGCTGGATCTTTTTGTAATTTAGTTATAAGGGTATCTGTAAAATAAACTGTAAAAGGTAACCTCATAAAAAGAATTGAGCAATGTTCCTTCTATTTTTCTTTTTTCTTTTTTTCTTTTTTTCTTTTTTTTTTTGTTTTTTGTTTTTTTTGAGACAGGGTTTCTCTGTGTAGTTTTGGTGCCTGTCCTAGAACTCACTTTGTAGACCAGGCTGGCCTCGAACTCACAGAGATCCGCCTGGCTCTGCCTACCGAGTGCTGGGATTAAAGGCGTGTGCCACCACCACCCGGCCCTTCTATTTTTCTTATGTGGAGTAATTTGAGGATTATTGGCATTAACTCTTCTTTGAAAGTCTGTTAGAATTCTGAAACAAACAAACAAACAAACATCTCACCCTGGGTGTTTTTTGTTTGAGAGACTTTGAATGACTGTTTCAATTTCAGGATGGGCTATAGGTCTGCTTAAATTACTGATATAATCTTGATTTAACTTTGGTAAGTGGTATCTATCAAAAATTTTTCCTTTTTTTTTTGATTTTCCAATTCAATGGAGTATAGGTTTTTAAAGTATGTCCTTATGATTCTCTAGATTTCCATGTATCTGTTGTTATGTCCTACTTGTGAATTCTGATTTTTTAAATTTGTATATTCTCTCTGCCTTTTAGTTAATCTGGAGATATTGTTGATTTTATTGATTTTCTCAAAGAAGAAACTATTTTATTTATTATTTATTATTTATATTATTCTTTTGTTTATATTTTATTGATTTTTAGCCCTGAGCTTGGTTGTTTCTTGCTATATTTTTATTTTGTGTTTCTTTTTTCTTTTAAGCTTTCTGTGTGTTATTAAGTTGCTAGTATGAGATTTCTCCAATTTATTCATGTAGGCACTTAAATCATGCTTCTTAGAATTGCGATCATTTTGTTCTATAAGTTTTGATATAATTTATGTATTAATTTTTATTTAGTTGTAGAATGCCTTTAGTTTATTTATTTCTGTTTTGACCCATTTTTCATACAGTAGAGTATTTTTTAAGTTTCCATGAATTTGTGAATGTTTTGCTATTTCAATTGTTGGTATCCAGCCACAGTCCGTGGTCACCCGATAGGATGCAAGGGGTTATTTCAATTTTCTTGAATCTGTTGACTCTGTTGCATTTTGTCTGAGCATATGATCAATGTTGGAGAAAGTTCCACGAAGTGCAGATAAGAATATGTATTTCTTAGTGTTTGAGTGAAATGTTCTGTGAATATCTGCTAGGTTCATTTGGTTTATAATGTTTGTTAGTTGAAGGATTTCTCTGTTTAGTTTTGGTCCAGACGACCTATATATGGGTGAGAGTAGGGTATTGAAGTTTCCCACTATCAGTGTTTAAAGGTCAGCGTGTGATTTAAGCTGTAGTAGTGTTTCTTTGACAAGCTTGAGTGTCCTCATGTTTGGGCCTTAAATGTTAATAATTAAAACGTCATCTTGGTGGATTTTTTCCTTTGATGAGTATGTAGTGTCCTTCCCTATCTCTTCTGATTAGTTTTGGTTTGAAATCTTTTCTTTAGGTATTAAAATGGCTATACCATCTTGTTTCTTAGGTTCATCTACTTGGAATAGTTTTTCCTCACATTTTACCCTAAAGTGATGTCTATCTTTGATGTTGAAGTGTGTTTTTCTGATGCAGCAAAAGGATGGGTCTTGTTTTCACATTCATTCTGTTAGTCTGTATCTTTTTACTAGGGAATTGAGACCATTGATATTGAGGGATATCAGTGACCAATGATTCCTGTTATTTTGGTGGTGGTGGTATAGTAGTAGTGATTGTGTGTGTGTGTGTGTGTGTGTGTGTGTGTGTGTGCGTGTGCGTGTGTGTTTCACTTCCTTTAGATTTGATAGTCTTCAATTATTCATTTCCTGTGTATGCATGAATGTACTTAACCTACTTAGGTTGGAATTTTCCTTTTAGCAGCCTATGTAATGCTGGATGTGTAGATAAATATTTATTAACTTTGGTTTTGCTGTTCCCCAACGGGAGAACTTACCCTGTTGTAGGAGGTGATGAGGACTGGGAGGGGAATGTCAGAGGGGAGCGGGAGGAGGGATGAGAGGGAGCTCTGTGGTTGGTCTGTAAAGTGAATAAAAAATATTAAAATAAAAAATTAAAAAACATGGTTTTTTCATGGAATATCTTATTTTTGCCATCTACAGTGATTTGAACATTTTCCTGTGTAGAGCAGTATGGGATGGTACCTGTGGTATCTTAGAGTTGGTAACACATCTGTCGTAGACCTACTGGCTTTTAGAATCTCCACTGAGATTCCTTTATATGCCTTTATATGTTACTTGGTCTTTTTTCCTAGCAACTTTTAATAGTCTTTCTTTGTTCTGTATGTTTAGTGTTTTGAGTATTATGTGCCAAGAGGATTTTCTTTTCTGGTCCAGTCTATTTGGTTTTCTGTGTGCTTTTTGTACCTTATAGACATCTCCATATTTATATTACAAAAATTTTCTTCTGTGATTTTGTTGAAGATATTTTTGGGGCATTTGAGCTGGGATTTTTCTCCTTCTTCTATTCCTCTTGTTCTTAAATTTGTTCTTTTCATAGTGTTCCAGATTTCCTGGATTTTTTTGTGTTAGGATTCTTTTTTAATTAAACATTTTGATCTACGTATTCAATTTTTTAAATCATATCTTCAGTGCCAGAAATTGTTTTCTTCCTTCCTTCTTGTTTTCTTTTGGTGAAGCTTTCCTCTATAGTTCCTGTTCGAATTCCCAACTTTTACATTTCCAGAATTGTTTCAGTGTGAGTTTTTCTCATCAATTCAACTTAGTTCTTTATGTGTTGAACAGATGTGTTTCATTGCACTGCACGGTTTGGTTGAGTATTCTTGGATTTTTTTAAGAGATTCATTCATTTCCTCTTTAAGGGCCTCTATCATTTTCCTACAAGCTGTTTTATGTTCCTTTTCCAGAGCTTCTGCTGTGTTGGAATATTCACTTCCTGCTATGGTAGTGTTGCTGGACTCCAGTGGAGACATATTGTCCTGGTTGTTATTGATTGTGATTTTAAGGTGACAAGAGGTATCTGGGATTGGAATGATTATAGGTCTGGGTTATCATATCTATTTTTGTCTCTGTTGGATGAATGTCTCCTTGCTTGGTTTCTGCTTCCTCCCTTGACTTTAGGAGGGTATGGTGTCTGTTTGTTGCCTGGTGGGAAATTATTGTGTGGACCTGTTTTCTGGGCTTACTCAGCTGATGTGTTCCTAGTGTATGCCTGCTGATGTTGGAGGCTTGGATAATAGGAATAGTTGGAGAAGAAAGGTTGGGTGCAGAGATCTTTGTGATCCTTTGGGGATGGGGTCAAATAGGAAAGAAAGACTCTAACAGATTTTCTGCTACAGAGCTGGGTATAAGACTGGGAAGGACTGAATCTGAAGGAGCAGAAGAAGAGATGTGGATCTCCAATCAGCCTGCTTCTTGTTGTGAGGATCTCCAGTCAGCCTACTTCCTGCTAGGGCAGAAGTGGCCTAGGGTTTGCAAGGAGTGCCTGATGGGGTTCAGATTGGGACAAAGCAACTAGCTGAGGGAGGGAGGTTAGAAGGGAAAAATCTTTGGGATCCGCAAGAGATATCAACATGGAGGGAGAAGGGAAATAAAGGCTTCCACAGGTATTTGACTAGAGAACTGGGGATAAGACTAGAGATTGGATCATGGGGAGCAAAGTCATAATGATGCATTCTAACTTGAAGAACATGACAGCAAGGATAACTTCTGAAGCCAAGTCACATAAATATAGCAGTTTTTCTTTTTGCCTGTCTCTTTCCTGCTCTTTTCTTCACTTGGTTTATTGTCCTTGTCTCTGTTTGTGATTGCTGACTCGACTGAGTACCAAGTCCCTCTGCCACTATGAGTCCAAGAACACATGGGGAAAGGCACTTGATTCAGCCATCAATTCCTGCCAAGGACTCACTGTGACCTGACATGAGAGTCAGCAAGGCTCCAGATAATTGCAGCTCTGTGAGATGATAACCTATGCCAGGTGGAACCAAGAGATGCTTCCCTTGCCAATATCTTCCCAAATTGCAGGTTAATGAATAAAATAAACATTATCATTGCTTTAACTGGATGATATATTTTAATGAAGCTTTAGTAACTATAATACTAGGGAAGGTGGTGTGAATAATATCTACTTGTTCAATGAAAGAAAACTGCCTAAGAAAATATAAGAGAAGCAAATACAAGCCAACTTAGTATTTGGCAATTGCTTTGCAAAAATTTTCCCTGGCTGTGAACAATTGTGCATGTTATTTTTCCTTTCATTTCCCGAGATTCCTGAATATGAGCTACAAAACCATCTTACAATTGGAGAGGTTAAAATCAGATAATTGTAGATACATGTCTAAGAGCCCTAGGTTCTCTATTAGAAAGACCAGAGTTCGGAACCCGGCACCCACATTAGGCAGCTCACAAATATCTGTCTCTGGCTTCAAGGGGACCCAATGTCCTCTTTTGCCCTCCACAACTCTCACCTAACATGTGTGCATATACTCCTACACACATAAACAAAATAATAAATTAAAAAAATAATTTAAACTTGATATGAATTTAAAGAAAGTAAAATCTTAGTAAATGTCATCAGTTCATTTTATTATTTTAAATGACAACCAGCATCCTCTATCCTTCATAGGTTGAATGGTTTCCAGAAAGATAATGGTGAGCAGTAGACAGTCTTATTCCACAGAAGCTGGGATAACCACATAATAATCCATTCTTTTGTTTGTATCTCTGGTTCAGTTTTTTTTTATTTTTGTTGTTAGCTTTGATATTTAGATTTTTTATAGTTTATTAATTTCATTTCCTAATTTTGTTTTAATTTTCCATCTTCCTTTCTCCATTGTATGTCCTCCCAACATGTAGTGATTTGTTAAGAAAGCAAATTTGATTATGGTTAGTCACAACTTTAAATTATTCTCTCCTCAGGCGGATCTCTGTGAGTTCGAGGCCAGCCTGGGCTACCAAGTGAGTTCCAGGAAAAGGCGCAAAGCTACACAGAGAAACCCTGTCTCGAAAAACCAAAAAAAAAAAAATATTCTCTCCTGTCATCTTCAGAAAGTTTAATAAAACCTTTACCCTACAAGAAAAGATTTTTTTTTAATATTCTTTTTTCTGAACTCACCTTATTAGATCTCTCTGCCACCCTGACATATTCCATTCTGTAGTCTGTCATCACACTTAGGGAAGTTTTTTTTGAACCCTTAACATAGTCTATTGACACATTGGGATCATGTTACCCTAACTTCAGGGGTCCTATAGTCTATTCTAGAGAAAGAGAAAACCAAGCTATCTGAAGGTGTCATTGTGTTGCAGTTAAGGTTGTGTAAGAGGACAATATAAAGCAAATATAGCTAAAGAAGCTACAGCTTCTGAGAAAGGAAGTTCGTTCTGAGAAATGAAGGACTACTGAGAAGTCCTCCAGCTTCATCAATGAGTGTTGTTCTTCCTATAAATCAGTTCCCAGTAGAACCAAAGCGCTTGTAGCTCTGAAATGTTACAAACATGGATGAATAGTTTAATTGTAGGTTTAACAGGATCTGGAATCAGCTAGAAGATAAGCATCCAGGTACACAGGTGAGAGATTATTTAGCCTCTGGTCTACTTGTATGGAAAGATGATGAGCCTGAGGTGAGGAGAACCTTAAAAAAATGGGCAGTAGAATTCCTTGGTTTTGAGTCATGAACTAAAATTAAAAGGGATATTGCTAGCTGAGCATCTGTATTTGTTTCTTTTTGTGTCTTGATTAAAAATGCAATGTGACCAGCTACCTCCAGATTCTGTTAGTGTGTGCCTCCTTGCAATAATAGATGATAACCTCAAACTGTGTGTGAGAGCTTAGTCTTCCTTCCCTCAACTTACTTTTGTCAAAGTATTATATCACAGCAAGAGGAAACATAATTAAGACACTGGGTGATGCACTTTTCCTTATAAGTTAATGTTTTTTTTTATCTTTATATTTCTTGTTTAACTAATATCCTATATCTTCTGTTGAATGTATACCTGATGCATTAAAAATCACATCAATTGCTGTCACATGAATTTTGATTCTTCACTTCCTTCCTTCCTTTATCCCACTGTGTTTTCTTTCCTTTATGTATCTTTATGTTCTTAGTCATTTCTGTAGAATGAAGTATGTATTCATTAGATTTTTTAAATGAATAAATTCTTAATTTCCAAAATTAATTTTATTTTCGAATGGACAATTGGAGTGTTTTTTTTTTCTCATAAATAGTGTACTTCGAAAGTTCCTTATATGATGGAACAATTTTAGCAATTTATTTATTAATCTTGTTTGTGGTTTGTGTATGCATGATTAGTCCTTCCTTCCTTCCTTCCTTCCTTCCTTCCTTCCTTCCTTCCTTCCTTCCTTCCTTTCTTTCTTTCTTTTTTCTTCAAACATTTCCTTTGTGTAGTCTTAGCTGTACTGGAACTAGCTCTGTAGACTAGGTTGGCCTCGAAATCACAGAAAACCACTTATCTATGTCTCCTAAGTGCTGGGATTAAAGGTTTATACCACCACCGTCAAGCAATGTATATATATATATATATATTTTTTAATAAGTGTGCTTGTGTTTAGCAGAAAGGACTCCATGAAGAGGACAACACTGTGGAAGAATCTTTTTTCCATCTACTTTGTTTCTATGGGTTGTGGGGATTAAATGCAAGGCGTCCAGGCTCCAGAGCAAGCACTGTTATATACTGAGCCAAAGCACCATCTCTAGGGCAGAACATTTAATGAAAAAGACAATAGAACCCTTCATAACAACACACTACATTACCTCATGTACTCAGAGGTAGTGGTTTAGACTTTATCTTTTCACAGCCACTGTACATAGAAATAAAATTGATGAAGGAAACCTTAAACAAAATAATGTCAAACATTTGGTCTGGGAATTAAATATCCTTAGAGGAAGTTGACTAGCAGTGAAAAGTAGAACTTCATTGATTTACAGATTAAAATATGTGGTCTCAGGTCAGGAAAATTACACTTCTAATATGTGGTCTTGTCAAATTTCACTGCAAATATTGTGTGTGTTTTACCAGTTTTAGGTGGTGGAGGAGTGAGGAAAGAAAGGTCAAATCCACAAAATCTGTTAGAATTTGATTTGCAACTTATTTTTTTTTTAATTTGCCAACTGGTCACATTTTCTATGAACATTTTTGTTAAAGAAAAACATAACTTTTCACAGCTGTCATGGAATAATTTAATTTATTATGGTACAAAGTAGTAAGGAATAGATTCCCACTGAGTATCCCTCCACAATTAGTGCCTTTGTGAAAATGCCCTGTGTCTGAGTCCCAGATTCATACTGCCTGCTGATAAATGTCTTTTGACATAGGTTGGAGCAGTTGAAATTTGATATCATTCTAGGTTTAAACTTTTTTCTCTTTTTTGCAAATGCTATAGTTACAGTTAAGAAGCTCCGGAACACAACTAATGATTGCTAAGGAAGGAAGAATTAGCCTCTTCCAAGGATAAGCTTTTTGATTTGGCTATCTAATACAAAAAGCCTAGCCCTGTGACCATATACACACAAAGGACAAAAATAGACTCATCATTTTGTTTGTATTTATTGGTGTGTGTGTGTGTGTGTGTGTGTGTGTGTGTGTGTGTGTGTTTACTAAAAATTTTAAGGGACTATAAATTTTAGTTTGGGACACATAGGAGCAATTGGAGGAAGTAGAGAAAAGGGAGATATGCTGTTGTAATATTTTAATTGAAACATACTTCAAATTTATTTTAAAAAGTTCCTAGACATTCCAATGTACTGAAGAGTCCTCCATAGCTTCTGTACATACATTGGGACACAAGCATTATGCCAAAATTCTGATTGATATATATATATATCATGTTATACATATTTTATAAATATATATAATATTTTACTAGAAAATTTTAAATGCAGTCTACTTCATATCAATCTTTACTTAGTTATTATATAACTGCATCTCTCTTAAAGATAGCCAAGCAAAATTGACTAATAAAACATTAACAAAACATATTTTATTTTACTGCTAATATTTTATCAGCTACTTGTTTGTATAACAATTAAGTCAAGGTATTCTAGTAAACAAATGGATAATAAAACCTGTAATTCTAAAGTAATATCATCTTAAAGCTATGCACAAATGAACAACGGACAGAGAAACTAATTTTGAGCAATTTAATACAACAAGATTTAGTATAGGTTAGTATATTCTTAGATTAAAATGTGAGGATAGAAGGTATATAATATTTAAAACTCTACAAAGCTCAATAAATAATCACAGAATGAGTAGTTCTCAATATGTATAACAGGTCACCTGACCAAGTACAGGTAGCTTGTGGAGGCTAGGCCTCTAGATATCACATACAGATAGGCATGTAGCACATGGACATATACAACCTCATTATCCTCATAATGGCTTATAGAGTCTTAAAATAATATTATTTAAATGACCACTCTACTGAAAACAACTTAGAGATTCAATGTAATATCAATGAAAATGCCCACAACATTATTAATAGAAATTTTAAAACAATCCTACAACTTATGTGTAACGAGAAAACACCCTGGGAAAGTGTTACAGCCCTGAGCGGAAAGGCTTCCCCTATGCAAGGATTATAGCTCTGCACCAGGGAGGAAGGTTTCCCCAATGCAAGGGTTACAGTTCTGAAGGGAAAGGTATCCTGGCAGTCGGGAGTCAAGAAATACTACAGTCACACCACCCCCAGAAGAGATTTTTCGGGAGGGAAAACTCCAGCAGGGTGGCTGCCACTTCTCAGACAAGAAGCAGCAGAGAACTTTTTTTTTTCCTTTTCTTTTTTTTTTTTTTCCCTCAGAGCTGAGGACCCAACCCAGGGCCGAGCGTTCTACCACTGAGGTAAATCCTCAACCCCTGAAGATAGGGATTTTATAGGGCTGCTTGAATGATGGAGTTTAACAGAGCAGAGATTTCCAGGCTAGGAAATGGTGGGATTTCAAGTCCTGAGCTTGGGCTGAGGCAGGAATTAGTGGGATTTGAAGAACAGGGATTGGTGAGCTGTCAAACCCAGAGCTTGGGCTTTTAACTCTGTAGAGCTGACCTTGGTCACCCGCATCTGGAGCGGCTGACCTTCAGAGTGTTCTGTGGGTAAACCCAGTGGTTGGAGGTCCTCAGCGGCAGGGCATGGTCACTCACAGGCCCTGAGCAGCTTACATCTTGGATAGCCAAAATAATCCTGAGTAAAAATAATTATACTGGAGGGATTATCATTACAGATTTCAAGATACATTCTTGAGAAATGAATAAAAAAAAAAGTATGGTGCCGAAACAGAAACAGACATTTAAACCAAAGGAACAAAATAGAAGTCTCAAACATGAATACATTAAAGTACAGATATTTGGTCAAATATTCAAAAAACATATACTGGAAAAATGTATAGCATATTCCATACTGGAAAAATGGATGTCCACATACAGAAGAATGAAATTAGGTCTGTTTCTCTACTCTGCACAAACAAACACACAGAAGGTACCCTTCAAGGTATAGGTGTAAGAAGGGATTTTCAGTGTACGTTTTTCCAAACCATAGGATGTGCATCACCAGCAGTGAATTCTAACTCAGTATATGGAATGTAGTGACATAGATGTATTAGTTCTGGTTAAGGACTTGTATCAAATATTTCGCTCTGGTGTGGGATGTTGATAATGGGAGGGATCATACATTTCAAGAGGGAGAGGAGGAGATGGGGAGTTAATTTTACAACATTTGGCCATTTAGACAGTGATTGTAGATTATTTCAAATATTGAGCTATACTCACATGAAATGCAGTGTGAATATACAAAATGTTTCTTGCTATAAGCATAAATCCCATGTATTCTATTTATTATTTCGTAAGTGTTGTTACCCAAGTTTGATGGCATTGCTAATAATTCATTTAAGCCGGGCAGTGGTGGCACACGCCTTTAATCCCAGCACTCGGGAGGCAGAGCCAGGCAGATCTCTGTGAGTTCGAGGCCAGCCTGGTCTACAAAGTGAGTTCCAGGAAAGGCGCAAAGCTACACAGAGAAACCCAGTCTCGAAAATAATAATAACAATAATAATAATAATAAACTCATTTAAAAATTATTTTAATGTGTGTTCATGTGCATGTGACTGTTCATGAATGTATGTATATGTGTGTGATGTGCATGTGTGTGTAGGATAGTATATGTACCTATTTGTATGCATGTGTGCATGCTTGTTTGAAGGAAATTAGAGGAGGTACTGGGTGTCCTCTTCTCTTGTCCCTTTGAATCAGAGTCTCTTTTTGTTCATGAGCCTGAGTGTATTTTCCTGGCAGAGTTTCTCTCCTTCACAGCTATCAACAAGAAAGAACCTGAAAACTGTTGAAACACTGTGGCATTGCATTACAGATTACTGTTTCTGTCTGGGAACATGGTTTATAAGCAATTGTTATTTAGGATTGTACAGGAATCCTTGCATTTAGCATGCTTAAGTCACATCAGCTTCATGGATTACTTACTTCTTGAATATTGAGCTGTTCAGACCTTTTGTTCTCCATCTGCCCGAAAGTAAAGACAAACCATGCACATTGGCTACCACCAGAGGAAGAAGTCTAATGTCTACCTTCATGTCTAAGCCTCTCTTCTCTTCTCTTCTCTTCTCTTCTCTTCTCTTCTCTTCTCTTC